>JAGVVM010010078.1:0-15849 GCA_019149425.1 Psidium friedrichsthalianum | reverse complement strand
GAAGTTCGCGTTGAACACATTAGGGCAAAATCAATTCGCGGCAGTGCCATTGGATGGACAGCTTCAAACAAGGCAAATGCGAACGAAAGATTCCGATCAAATCTCAAGATGGGGATCTGGGATCGGTTCCAATTACCACATATCGTTTCGAAGTTCTAAATAATTTAATTTCATTCATAATAGGGATTGTAAAGCTTGAAAAAAACAACGTGACGTGGAAGTTCATTGCAATACAACAAGATCAGTCATCTCGAGGATAACCTTAAAAAGAGAGTCTTAATAGATTGCCTATGGTATCGTTTGGCTGGGATGGCATATGGGGAAACATGTCTGAAACGATTCGGTTGCTCCCCAAGGTTAGGAATGTGTAAATATGTAGACGAATAAAATAATTTGTTTGCACATTCTTTGCAGAAAGAAACAAGAATAAACGAGACGAACGAGACGGAATGTCAATACTTTACCACAATCTCGCCCTAATGTGAATTATCCAATGAAAGTCGAGGAAAACTAAACAGCGAAGCTGGTAAAGGGTCGACAAGGGAATTCGAGATAAAGGGTAAACAATACATTTAGTTAATCTTCCAATAATGATAAAACATCTCCTCCGGTTTACGGGATTTTACACTAACATGTAACTACATTAAATATTTAAATTTGGAGGAGACAACCCCATGGAAAAAAATTATGATCATTTGATGAGATCCCATTCATACGAAAATGGGGTAAATTGATGCCAAAAACTTGATGAAAAGGAGAGTTAAACTTCCTCTTTAACTCATGTGGTCAAGGATAATCTTTCTGCCTTTCTTTCTTGACGTAGGGGCATTCGACTGACGCGACATGATGGTTGTCGTACATTAAACAAAACTCAAATGCTCAACTCACTTGACCCCTTTCAATCATACATCTCATTATGCTGGACAAAGTCAGAGGACAAGCCATGCTTGACTTAAGGAGAAAAATCCCCAATTTATTTATCACCCCACATGCTCCTTAGGGGCCAATTCAAATTCTCCATTCTTGAGATTTTCTTCCAGAATTGGATATTCTGTTAAAACATCTGGGGACTACTAAAAATTGGACAACCTTTGCAAATTGTGTTACAACATTCCATAATTTAAGCATGACATCTGCATATTAATTTGCAAAATTCTACTTTGGAGGAATAAATACATAATCACAGAATGTGTAGAGGGGGGTTGAAAGGCATGATGAAAGTTGGCACACTGTTCTACATTTAATTCAGTGAGTCGAGTACTCAAAGGTTCCACATCCCCAAGGCAATGGGTTTCCGCAAAAGGTATGATAGCCAAAGCGGAAGGAGGCGAATTATTTTCTATCCTACACATACAACCAGGACCCCCATTGACAACCATTGAAGGCGGTTTCATTTAGGACCCTGTCAAGAAACCTCCACACATCGGGCCAACATAAGGTAGTCCGAACAATAGCACGAGATAAAATGGTTAGAAATTTTTTTGCTCAAATTAACATCAATTTTTGAGTGTTTCTTTGCTTTCAAACTTGTACGGTAATTCAAGTGTCTTAGGACGACGAAAAACATTCATTTCTCTATCTGATACACTTTTATCCTTTGCATCGCCCAATTGAGCCTGCATATTCATTTCTTAAAACCTTGTTGGTGATCCTTGCTCATTCCAAGATGAAGATGGTGCCACCTCAAAGCAGAAGATTTCAAAAGAAATAGGTCTACATAGAGTTCCCGAGTTAACTCTTCAAGTGTGCTGGATCTTTGATATGCACGTGTATAATGACACAATCTTTGGAAATTTTTTTTTCTAAAAAAGGAAAAGGCAGTCCCGAGCATGAAAAAGCAAAGCGCTAGTCAAAAGCAAGGCCGATGCCCATTCAAATCAACGTTCATTTTTTAATACCTTTGAACTTTACATATACATTTTGTGAACTTAGTGAAAACATATTATCTCCTTTTGTAAATCCCCAATGGGATCTGATTGCAAAAGAAAACTCTTCGAATGAGTCAAATTGTAAAATATACTCAGTTGAAGTTTACACCGTTCGGGAGCGACAATAGTATTAGCAAAAGTTAACACCATTCTCATACAACAATGGTGTTCTTTAAAGACAGTTCCAGAAGACCAAGAATGGCGATAAATCTCCAAAGATCACTAATGTCTCCTCTAGTGGAGTTCACTTCGTCCTCCAGTAATGAAGTTAGCGGAAGTTCACACCTTCCTCATATAACGATGGTGTTCTTTGAGGACTATTCTAGAGGGTCGAGACTGGTGACAAAGATGCAATGATCACCAATATCAAACTCACCTCATATATTTTCTGGGCCAAAATAAGCCTTTTACTTCCTTGGTCTCCAAGCTTAACCTACGTTACAACCCATGAAAAGTCTGTTCTAATTAAGGTGCTTAAGTTAATACAGAGTTGAATGATTTTAACCAATGCTCGAAAAGGTACAAGCAAGATTATTCCTCTTTCATTTTTGCAGGATTCTTGACTTGTAAATCCGAAGTAGATGATGAAAACTTTTTTGTCAATGGCCTTAGCTCAAAAAAGTCCTCTTTGGTAAGCCTTTAACCTAGCTTACATTATGGTCCTAATTAAGACCTCCAGATCGGCTTGATCGTACCAATTGCAAGATTACTTAGATCCTTACTGCATGCAATAATGGTAAGATTGAGAGATTTCTTTTCAATCCTGTAATCAAGATAAACAGTTTTTTTCGAGAGTGAAAGAAAGCCCTTTTGGACTGAAGTCCCTTATTCAAATTATATTCGAGGTATTCATACTATAATAACCTTCCTAAGCAGAATTAGTAATGCAAACTTGATAGAATAGTTATGCATGATCCACATTTTGATTGATTACATCATGGTTATTACACAGACTACTTCTAATCATTACAAACTTAGCTGAATAATTTTGTAGGAACCGATGAACTCATTGATGAAAATGCTTGCACATGTTACCTCTGACATTGCCTAATAGGTAACACATTCCCGATATCCAAGTTACCTTCTAAGGTCTCAAAATTCATTCGGCGATTATTGAATGAGCAAGTTTAGTCGTCAAGAAACCACCAGGCGTTTCTTCCAAATCCTCATGTAAGTATATCTTCAACCTGAACCTTTCAAGAGAACGAACTCTGATGATTGTCAAGGCACTCGAATCCATTGCGGCATATACAGGTATCCGTCTTCTTCAATGAAGCACGATTTATCTCGAAAATAGAAATATTCGATATATTTTGATCTCTACCTCTTTGGCTTGTTCCTAAAGTAACAGGAGAATTTAATTCGAGTTTTATTTTTTGCAGGATTCCTAGTCTCTCCAGATATCATAATAGCACCATTCATGGTAAGTTAAATTGGATTTGAGCTTCTACAGAATTCCTGGTCATCTGACACAATTTATGGTAAGTTAAATTGGGTTTGAACTTTTACAGGATTCCAAGTCTCCCTAGATCCCAGAATGACAACCTTCATGGTAAGATCATTTGGATTTGAGCTTTTATAGGATTCCTGGTCTCTCCAGATCCCAGAATGACACCCTTTATGGTAAGATAAATCGGGTTGGAGTTTCTGCAGGATTCCTGGTCACCTCGAATCTCAGAATGGCACCCAAAAATCACTTTTTTCAGTCGATACCTCTTTTGTCTATCCGAAAAAGATGACATTTAGGTAATTCTTGGTGACTCCTACCATCGGATGATCCATTTCCAATATCCTTTCTCTAGGCACAAAGTCCTTTCTATAGGCATAATGTCTTTCTTACATGCATTTACTCGGTAGATTCCCATATTGGGTGAACCGTTTCCAAAGTCCTTTCTAGAGGCACAAAGTCCTTTCTATAGGCACAAAGTCCTTCCTACAGGCACAAAATCCTTCCTACAGGCACAAAGTCTTTCTTACAGGCATTTTCTTTGGTGAACCCAATATCGGGTAAACCGCTCAGTAGAATCCTTTTATTAGGAATCTGCCATGGGATGACCTACCATACGGGTCAAATCTCAATTAATTTTAATCATTAAGACCCTTTAATTAGGAATTCTATCATGGTATGACCGACCATACGGATCAAAATGCAGGCGAATCCTCTAAATAGGATAGATCGTCACTAGAGTCCTTGCATTAGGAATTATGCTATGGGTTGACCTACCATACGGGTCAAAGCTTAACCTCCCCAGAGTATCCTTAGAATGAGTCTTTGGGTGTCTGCTCAATGAGCATTCATGTCAGGCAACAGCCATACAACAGGCAAGTAAGTACCAAGTAAGCTCTTCTCTCTATCTCTTCCTCACCTCGTAAGAGTCTCCTCAAGCCCAGTCTGGATCAGAACTTACACAGAAAGGTATTGGATATCAAATGTTACAACTCTTTTTGTTTCCCTGAATTGAGTCGATTAGGATTTAGATGTCATCTCGTCTTTGAAATGAACCTCTACCAAGCTTCCTTTCAAAGAGGGGCAGCTGTTGACACCTGATTTTTAATCACCTTTTCTCCTTAAAATATTAATAGAAAATCTATAAAAATTCATAAAATTACAAAATCAACTTTGGAAGCCTTAGCCAAGTCTAAAGAACCAATTTTGAACAAAAAGTGATTTTTCATTTTTTCATTTTTTAAATATTTTTTGAAAAATACAAAAATAATTGAAAATTTAGGAATAATAACATTTAGGGCCACAAAAATACACAAAAATAGTCAATATTTTTCTTTTAAATCTCTTTTCATGTTGGCCATTGTAAATTCAAAAAATACAATTCGGGATCATGTGTTCCTTCACGAACATAATCTCAAACCGGGCCTAAAAAAATCCAATTTGAGTCATTTTATTTTTATTTTTCACTTTTAGGAGTTGCGACATTATCCTCTAATAGTCCAAATTTTTATCTTGGCCCAATTATTCCCAGAATTACTTAATTTTGCAAAAGGGCCTTAGTTGAATTTTGTATTTTGCAGTAGCAAGAAATGAGTTTAAATTTGACAAGCAATTGAACTAGACATAAGGTAAATTTTGACCAAGCATATGAGAGGTGTGTTGGAAATTGAGTGGAGATTTGGACTTAAAGAATATTTCTCTAGGGACTGAATTGCAAATACTTAAAATCTCAGGGACTATAGTGCAAATACCTAACACTTGAGGGATTATTTTGTAAATAACTAAAAGAAGAGTTAGTAGATAAATTAGAATGGAGAAGAGGAGATGGAGAATAGGAGATGAGAATAAAGAATGGAAGATGAAGGTGAAGAAGAGTTAGTAGAAAAATTAGAATAGGAGATAAATGAATGGGCTATAAAAAGAGGAAGAAAGGAGTTTAGAGAGGAGGATTTTTTGGAGAGAAAATTTTGAATGTTCGAGAGGGTTTTGGGAGATAGATAAATTAAAAAGAAAAGAAAATCCAAAAAGAGAAAGAGAATTCTTTTCCAAAAAAGAATCTTCAAGATAGTGGGAGTTTAATGCTATGTGTTACCATCACCAATTTCTCTACTGATCAACACAAGTCACGAGTTCATCTCCGTCGTTCGAGCCGCAATCTTAATCCACAAGGTGATACGAGGTCTGAATTCGTCAATCAAATCCATCAAATCAGATAACGATCCTAATCATTAAAATCTTCAAGAATGCCGTTGCCTAAATGGATTGATTTAAATTTCGATAATGTCGTATCGTATTCATATGTCTTCATATCCACATGTTGTATTCGTATTGCAATTTTCTGCGTTTTTCACTTAAAAAATTTGGACCTCAGATTGCAGTAGGCTTTGCCCCTTACTTGGTGATGTAAAGATCTCCTATATTCCATCTCTTGTATTTTGATTTCTATATTATCAAACTCCATAATTAGTGGGTCGAGCCACCTGCTAGAGGTTCTTTATTTACTGCTTTCTATTTTCTATTTTCTGCAATTTAATTTCCGTATTATCAAATCCTAGAATTGATGGGGTGAGCCACTTGCTGGAGTTTTTTATTTACTACTTTATGTACTCTATTTTATGCGTTTTGATTTTCATACTATCGAATCCCAGAATTACTATTTTATGTACTCTATTTTATGCATTATGGTTTTTACATTATCAAACTCTAGAATCTGTAGGCTGAGCCACCTACTGGAGGTCATAGCAATGCACGGAAGTTGTTAGCTCACTCCCTCTTTCGGTTTTAGAGAACTTTTAATGCTTATCTTTGTATACTACTTTTTATATCGCATCTTTTAATATTGCGTTTATATTCAGAATATTTTACATCGTCAATCTTATTTAATTCGAAAATACCAAAAAATGTCATTCATGTGCATTTCATATGATATAGCTCATGTATACTTTGCCATGCCGTATATGTATTCGTATCGCATTTTTTGTATTTTTCGATCTAAACCCCAGATCACAGTAGGCTCCGCCTCCTACTTGGTGGTATAAAGATCTCACATATTTTGTTGACTAGTTTTGTGATATACATTTCGTATTCATACGTACGTCACGTACGCATGTCACATACGTACGTCATATTCATATATACACGTATGCATATCGTATTTGCATGTCACATACGTACATTGTATTTGTGTTGTCATTTATTCATGCATATTCATTCAAAAAATTTCAAAAGAAAAAATCCAAAAAATATTAGGAAATGGGTCATTTCGACTAGCCAATCCTATTTTTGATGATTTATTCACGTGTCGCGTTTGCATATCTGCGTTCGTATGTTGCATCCGAATGTCTGCGTTCGCGTACTGCATTTGTATATCCATGTTCGTATACCGTATATGCATGTCCACGTTTGTATGTAACGTACGTTCATGTTTGCATGTCATATTTGTATATCCATACACGCATATTCATGATTGCATGTCTCGTTTGTATATATACGTTCACGTGTCTATATTTGCATATTCGCGTTTTGCTTATCCATGCACCCATTACCATTTATGCATTCCATCTAAAAAGCGAAAAAAAAAAAGAAGAAGAGAACACCTCACTAGAGTCTTAGGAATAAACCAAGCCTGAGTTGCCAAATTAGGATATCCATGGAATTAATGTACCGAAAGGGCATTAGTTTTAATTGATTAGTGTAACCAAGTCCTCGAACTCATAATTTCTGGTGCGTAGAAGTAATTTAATTCTCCCGCTAATTTACGTAGGTTTCTAATCGACCTACCAAAACATGATTAGGATCGACTCCAAATTCTAAAACCATTTGAACAAAAACCAAAGTTGCGATTCGATAGGGCTTGGGAGAGTTCGTATTAGATTAGTCAATCTAATTAACGTGATAATCCGTTAACTTGGAAATTTTCCACCATCGAAATTTTTTAGGTCGCGACAGATCCTCTTAAACGAACACATCACGTGTTACCTGCCATGCGATCATTCCTCATTTGAATGCATATGGTGTCTCCAATTTAAGTCAAATTGGATTTTAGAATAAAATTTGGTCTCTCTTAAAGTCAGTAAAAATGAAACAAAAAGGGCCTAGCAATTTTGTCTTTTTGTCTTAGACTAACTTTGAATCTTAAGGCCCGAGTTGGCCACTAATGGCGCGGGCCGGGTCTGCTGACCAGGTCCGGATAAAACATCCAAAAAAATGAAAAATTCATAAAAATCATAAAAAAAATTCTAAAAAATTCCAGAAAAATCAGAAAATTTGCAAAAATTCTCAAAAGCCTCAAAAATCAGGAAATAGATAGTTTTAGTTGATGAATCCTATTTTTGACAATTTTTTCCTTTCAAAATTTTCAAATGACGATTTTGCCTCTCCTGGGCAAATCATTTCGAGAAAATTTCAAAAAAATCTCCAAAAATCACAAAAAATGGGAAGTGGTCAACGTTGACTGGCCAAACTTATGTTTCATGATTTTTGTTCCCGTTTCTTTTCCAAATGATAATTTTGCCCCTCATGGGCAAATTGTATCTGAAAACAAAATCAGAAAAATTTCAGGAAAATCACAAAAAAAATTAAAGGAAATAGGAAATGACCACATTCAACTGGCTTGACCTATTTTCACTTCCCGAGCTTTGAAAAGCGCAAAAAAATTGGGGGAAATAGGAAATGACCACATTCAACTAGCTTGACGTATTTTCACTTTCGAAGCTTTGAAAAATGACAATTTTGCCATTCTGGTCAGTTTGATCCAAACCTTCCCGAATCATCCCAAAAGCTTTTTTTCATGAAATTGATACCGAAAGAGCATTAATTGAAAAAATTAATGTAACCAAGTCCCCGAACTCACCGATCTCTAGTTCGTAGGAATAAAGTATTTCTCTCGATACTTTATTTAGGTATCTAATCAGCCCACCATAAAATGATTAGTGGCAACTCCATTTGAAAATCTTTGCATGTTAAATACTGAACCAAAGTTGTGATTCGGTAGGGCGAGGGAGAGTCCAAATTAGGTTAATTAATTTGATTAACCTGATAATCTGTTAATCCCAAATTTCACTAGAATTTCTTAGGTCACGACAGCTTGGCGACTCCACTAGGGACTGAAATTTTTGAATTTTCGAAAACAGAAGGCACTAATTGGAGTACTTGAATTTTTTCAGAATTTTAAAAGCTTTAGTGGACTTAGGCCGATGAAAATTTCATGGATATCTCGCTTTTGGCGATCTTGCTTGGAACTCATTCTATAGGTGTTATATATTTTTGCAGATATGGAGTGATAAGGGGTAAAGTTTGTTTGCTAACCCTTTGTTTTGCAAATTGGCATTGAAATTGTTTATTTAATTTTACACATTCTGAAGTGCTGTTTGAATTTAATTGTTGTGCATGATTAATTGTTTTAGCACTACATCACACACGTCCCGTGGTTGGACCTGGACCGCTAGTTTTAAGATGGTATTAAGATTGGTTCTAGCATTCACTATGAGATTATGATTAAAAATTAGTTCAAACTCAATCCCCAACCTCTTTTCAAAAAGGAATTTCAAAAATTAGGCCCCAGACTCGGTAAGATTACTAAAGCGAGGGTTATAATTAGTAACTCGAGCAGCTGAAGTGGAAAGACCTGGCTAATCCTGGTTACATAGTGGGATAACGGCTAATCTTGATTATGTACGTGAGATTATCGCCTTACTGTAAGTTTTTCTCTTCAATTTGTGGGCCTTTAAAATAGTTAGAATAAGGTTAACCCACGAATCATGTGCATGTCCATGTGATTATTTATTTTCCTATCCCAAGGTAACGTAAGTTCTCTAACTTTATCTTGTATTTATTTTTTATCGGTCCATGTTAGGTGTCAATCAAATTTTGAGCTTAGCATCATGGTCATTTTTTCAAAGAAAATAAAAATAAAAAAATCAAATTGGTATCCAATTTCTGAAAAAATGAATGCAAAAAAATCCCTTCAGAAAATTTTGCTGACCAATAAAAGATGTTGTCACGTCTTTCCTTAAATGCTTCAATGAATACAAGATTTTCTTAACAAATTTACTCTTGAAAATTCATTGTGATAAAAGAATAAAATTCCTTCGGAAAATTTGCTAAACGTCAAAGGACTTTATCACATTTTTTCTAAGTTATAAAATCTGCAAGAGGATTCTTTCTGAGAAATTCACCCATGCCTTCCTAAGAAACTTTTGTCTGATTTCTCTATAAAAATGAAAAAGTAAAGTTGGACCAATGCAGGAGTCATGGATCAACCTCTTTTTGATCACATATTCATTACTTCCTCTACTTTTGAAGGAAATCATAAGTACTCTAGGCAGGAGCAAAAGTGGGCTCATTGGTGACAACAACATACCAGGAATTATCTTGAAGAATGCAAAAGGACAACTAATTGCCAATGTCTTAGCCGTAAACCCTGGGGCAAGCAAAGAAATCGATCCTCCTAGAGATAAAATCATGTCAGTTAGTGAGCACGTATGGGCTACTTGATGAGGCGGTAAATTTATTCGGATCACAATACGATCAACATGGAGGGCTCTAGAGGACCGGTGCTCTATTATTGAGCATGACACCTAAGCATTTCTATCGATACTATAGGCGATCGACACAAATAAGTAGACATCGAAAGAGACAAAGCATGAGTGAAGTGGGGCACACAACAGGTGCTCTGGTTCATTTATTGGCACATTAATCGAGTGGTCACAACTGTATTAATTTACATGACTGGTCAGGGGTCTCAATGTGGCTATTGGGGGCCGCCGTCGAATTTTTCTTCAGTGTTCTCGATATCATCGTTTAACGCGGCTAACAAAAACATCAAGAAGAATGTTAAGCCTAAACGTTTCCAGTGCCATAAGTCGTCCTATCATGCTATGCGAGAGAAGAGATGAAGGAAAATTAAAGCATAAACATACAAAACTTTTCTCTCATTCCATACATCAACAAGCCTTACAACAAGTCACTGGGGGGGTAAAATCAAATTGAGCCCTAATAAGCATTACAAAAGAGCTCAATTGACTCTCCATGAAGTTAATGCTCTACCTACATCAAGCAGTTTGGGATTCAAGATCTGCAAGCTAAAAGAACAGGCGAGCACATTTCTCATTCTGCCTGGCAGCGCTGGCCTCATGATGTTCAACGGCGAATTTCAGACTCTCAATCAAGTCTCACTCGAGAGTTATATCTGCCGTTAGATCTTCGAGTCTCTCTTCCAACCAGTCACATCTAAACTTCATCACGATATCACTCAAGTCATACTCGAAGTAAGTTTGGATCAAGGCTAGGCGCTCCAATAACTTCTCTTTCTCGTGGACCAACAGCGAGACCCGTTTATTAGCAGACTCGATGACCTTCTTGTGGCGGACAACCGCGAGTTCTGTAGATTCTAGCCATTCAGACCGATCCTGGTAGCGAGCTTTTATGATGCGAGTTAGGGTGACTGTTTCATAGGTGTTCGGCAAGCCCCAGAAAGTTGATAAAGATGGTTGGGAACGCCCTGTATTCCCTCTCCAAATTGGTGCCTTCGATCAAAGAGATACTTATCTCCCTAAACAGACCGAAGATCTCAGCTTCAATACTCGGATGATGGGTTATGTAAATATAACCTCGGCCAAGAAGGTGACCATAACTTCAGCCGAGAAGATGTGCGTGGGAAGATTGGCCATTGTCATTGAAGATGATAGAGGAGAGAATTAAGGTAGACGAGTGGAATGCGAAGGTGTTAATCCATTTCGTATTAAGTAGTTATTTCACAGTATCATCCTCTGCTGGTCAAATTTCCCTATCTACCGTTCTCTTTCAGTGTCACCTTATTGGTTCGAATCCCCTATCCATCCGTGAAACTTAAGCCTACTGCTAGTCTACAACCCCGAGCCAAGCAAATCTGAAATCTTTTCAAAAAGTATGAGGGGATACCACTACTTAAAAAAAGAAGAAAAAAGATGATCTGAGTGGGAGACAAGGTGAACTTTAGCAGAAAAAAAAAAGAGGACTTGTCTCCATTCGTAGAAAGAAGAGAGCTCACCTGCAAGACCAGCGCTTGATACAGGTAGTAAAAATAGTGACAAGGCCCCTACCACTATGAAAAGATGAAAGAAGACAAACCGAGCGAGAGATATGGTAAAAAAAGTTGGGGAGACAAAAATCATGGGGGAAGTGATACAAAATTCTGAATTCACACCTAAATCTTAAAAGGGGTGTCCTCTTGGTAGTCTTCATTCGTGCTCAAAGGAGAACCTTAAAGCATACATGGTCGCTCAGAAAAACTAGAGAGAGTGAAAATACAATGAAAAGTAGCAAACCTTGAGGGACCAGTAACCGGTCAAGGATGTCTCAACCCAACATGTTTGAGAGCTATTTTCACTTGTTAAGTATGGGAGATTTTGAAGAGTTGAAGACCGCATTCGGCACTGAGACCATGGAACCTGACCCTTCCACCAACGATGTCCAAGATCTCAACAAAGAATCGTGATACTAACAATAGGCAAAAGAAGCGTTACCATTTCTATACTGAGCATCAGATTCAAAAGCTTGAAGATTTTTTCATAGAGTGCCCTAACCTAGATAACAAACAAAAAAAGGATATGAGCAGAGAGCTAAGGTTGGAACTTTCACAAGTCATGTTATGGTTCCAAAATAGGCAAACCGAGTGAAGATCCATCATGAACGTCGTGAAAATGAGTTCCTAGAAGCTGAAAATGAAAGATTTTGAGCACATAACACGAGGTATAGAGAAACTTTTGGCACTGCAACCTACCCTAACTGCAGTGGCCTCTTTGCCCTCGAAAAAATGCAGCATCTGAGGATCGAAAATGCCCATTTGAGAGGTGAGTTAGGTCAGTTCTTAGTAGAATCATGTTATGTTAAAGGAATGGGCGAAAAGACCGATCCTATGGGGTCAGTATTGATGTCTTCCGAAAGAAAGGGGATGTATCACCACCAGTCAAGTGGCATTGACGACGAGCTTACTGCCATGATCAACCAGTTCAATGCTAATAAAGCTCCAAGGTTGTAATATTCTTAAGGAGCCTATACTTCGAAGCTAATGATCATGGGTCCTTCAACATGGCCGATGCATACCTAATTCGGAATAAAACTGGCTGATCATTGGAGAGCTCGCAAAGGAAGCAGAACCGATTCTAAACGAATGAATATGTTTCATTCCCTTGCGTAGGATAAGTTCTGCTTTTATAGATGTCTAACATTAATTCAAGAGCAAAAAGTAGTGATCTTCCTTTCTCCTATTAAATGCTCAGATCCTTTGCTGTACCAAACTTGGGACAAAATTAATTACGACCAAAAGTCTGTGCAAATTTGAAGGGTAACTCCATATCTTTTCGATTTATCCTCAATTGCTCCAGCTTTAATTAAATCCCTTTTATTCTCAGGAATTTGCAAACTGTCCCGAGAGCACAGTCATATCCAAATGCGAGGTTCTCTTGTTGAACAAAACTTAGGGTAGATTAATTCGTGGACATCGCCATTGGATGGGTAGCCTCGAATAAGGAAATCGCGAGTGACAAGCCCAAACGAGCTCAAAGAAGGGGATTGTAAATTGCCGTGCCGTGGAATTGCCAAATGTAATGCAACAAAACCACGTCATTTCGAGGATTAACCCTTAAAGGAGAGCCCCCATGGATGCCTATGGTCTCGCAGACCTGATGGCATGAGGGATGACAATGGTCCGAAATGGTCAGAGTTCAATTCCCAAAGTTGGGGAATGTTGTTAATATTGTAAATGAATAATACAATCTTTTGCACATTTCTTTTTGCAGAAAGAAACAAGAATACTTGACGAACGAGACCGAAGACAATACTTTGCCACAATCTTGGCCTTAATGGTGAAGTGTCCAACGAAAGTCGAGAAAAACTCAACCCAGCGAAGCTGGTAAAGGGATCGTGCAAGGCATTCAAGATAAAAGGTAAACCGGTATTGTTTCCAATTTATCCATTCCAATACTAGCTAACACATCTTCTTTCCTTTTAACGGGAAATGTTTACACTAACATTTAATATATCGAAGGAAATAACCCCAATGGGCAAAATTATGATCATCTGATGAGATCCATTCTGATGAAAATGGGGCAAAATTAATGGTAAACCCTAAATTGAAAAGGAGAGTATATCTTATTTAACTCATTTCGTTTCGAAGATAACCTTTCTACTTTCTTTCTGGCAGGGACATTCGACCGATGACCATGACGGTTGTCAACATTAAACAAGCCCAAATGCTTCAAATCCTCACTCGACTCCTTTACCCATACATTTCATTGTGCAAGGGCAAAATCAGCGATAAGCCACTCCTTGACTTAAGTAGTAGACTCCCCAATTTGTTCAATCCGCCCACATGTCCTAAGGCAATTCATATTCTCCGATTCTTAGAAATTTTCTTCCATACTTGCACATTCTGTAAGCATGTGTGATACTAAAAATTACCACATTTACATTGTATTTACATATTCCATAATTTATACATGACTATTTTGCATGTTTAATTTGTCAATTCTGACTTGGAGCATAAACTATACATGATGCATCGAATGTGTAGAATGGGGCATGACGGATGATGAAAGGCAAGCCATTTCCACACACATCCTATATTTTAATCCATAGTGAGTCGTGTACTAAATAGGTTCCACATTCCCCAAGGTAATGGATTTCCTCACAAAAGGTATGATAGCCAAAGGGAAGGAGGCGATCATTTCTCTATTCTAAACACTACAGCTGACCATTAATAAACCATTTGAGCGGCAGTTTCATTTCATAACCCTTATCAAGAACGACCCCACATCGGGGCTAAATAGAGGTAGTTCCAGCAGCAGCAGAAGGTAAATGGTTAGAAATTTTCTTGCTCGAACTAATATCAATTTTCGAGTGTTTCTTTGCTTTCAACCTTATACAGTAATTCAAGTGCCTTAGGAGTCCGAAAAGCATTCATTTCTCTATTTGATACATTTTTATCCTATGCATCGCCCAATTAAGCCTGTATATTCGTTTTTTAAAATCTTATTGGTGATCATTGCTCATTCCAAGATAAAAATGGCGCTACCTCAAAGCAGAAGAACTCAGAAGAAGTAGGTCTACATAGAGTTCCCAAGTCAACTCTTCAAGTATGTTAGATCTCTGATATGCATGCGTATAACGGCACAATCTTTGGAAATTCTTTTTTCTCAAAAAAGAAAAGCCAGTCTCGGACATGAAAAAGCAAAGAGCCAACCAAAAGCAAGGTCAATCCATAATGGGATTTGGTTGCAAAAGAAAACTTTTCGAAGGGGTCAAATTGCAAAATATACTCAGTTGAAGTTTATACCGTTCGAGAGCGATGATGATACCAACAGAAGTTGACACCATTTTCATACAAAAATTGTGTTCTTTGAGGATAGTCCTAGAAAACCAAGAACGGCGATAAATCTCCAAAGATCACTGATGTCTCCTCCGTTAGAGTTCACATCGTCCTCGAGCAGCAATATCAGCGAAAAGTTCACACCTTCCTCATACATCGGTGGTGTTCTTTGAGGACTATTCTAGAGGATTGAGACTGGTGATAAAGATGCAATGATCACCAACGTCAAACCACCTCATATATTTTTTGGGCCAAAATAAGCCTTTACTTCCTTGGTCTCCAATCCTAACCTACGTTACAATCTGTGAAAGTCTTTTCTGATTAACGCGCTTGAGTTAACATAGAGTTGAATGATTTTAAGTATCGCTTGAAAAGGTACGAGCAAGATTATTTCTCTCTCATTTTTGCAGGGTTCTTGTCTTGTAAACCCGAAGCAGATGATGAAAACTTTTTGTCAATGACCTTGCTTAAAAGAGTCCCCTTTGGTAAGCCTTTGACTCAGCCTATATTATGGTTCTAATCAAGACCTCTAAATCGACTTGATTGTACCAATTGTGAGATTACTCAGACCCTTGCTGAATGCGATGATGGTAAGATTGAGTGATTTTTTTTCAATCCTGCAATCAGGATAAACAGCCTTCCTCGAGTGTGAGAGAAAGCCCTTTCGGACTGAAGTCCCCATTCAGATTACATTCGAGGTGTTCATACTATAATAACCTCCTTGAACAGAATTAGTAATGCAAACTTGATAGAATAGTTATGCATGATCATATTTTGATCGATTTCGTCATAAGTTATTATATAAACTGCTTCTAATCATTGCAAACTTAATTGAATAGTTTTGCATGAATCGATGAACTCATTAATGAAAATGCTTACACTGCCTGACAGGTAACATATTCCAATGCTCAAGTTACCTTCCAAGGTCTCAAAATTCATTCGGCAATTATTGAATGAACAAGCCTAGTTATCGAGAAATCACCAAGCGTTTCTTCCAAATCCTCAGGTAAGTATATCTTCAACTTGAACCTTTTAAAGAGAATGAATTGTGACTATTGTCAGGGTGCTTGAATCCAATGCGGCACAGTACGGTCATTTCAATGAAACAAGCAGGATGACACAGTCAA
>JAGVVM010010075.1:0-19162 GCA_019149425.1 Psidium friedrichsthalianum | reverse complement strand
CCCCTGAATAAGTCTAAAGTGGCCAAAAAGAGCTTTTCAAAATTCGGCACCACACTTTCTGCCCATGACGCCAACCATACGGGGTGCTTGGCTTCATACGAGCAATCCCTCTCGTGAAGATTCACCCATGCAAGGAATGCACTTTTTGACATCAAGTTGATCAAGGTCCACAAAACCAGACAAACCAACAGAGACAACGACATGGCAACAAAAAGAATTTTGGCTTACCGGAAGACACCATGTCCCATCGTACATCAATACCATAAGCTCCTTGAGTATAGCTCCTTCGCACCCCCACACTACAACACAGCCTTTAAACTCTTCTCTCCAAATGAATCTTGGAGAGGGTTTGTTCAATAACAAAGACCCTAGCCGATCAATCTCCCTATACCCAATTTTTTATCACAGCAACAGGCAAAATGTAATCAGCCTCCCCCACAGTTTTATTTATGATTTAAATGTTAGGCCATCTCTTTCTCCATAGCACGAGCCCAACCTCGATGAGCAAAACTCTTGAGCAATCACACTGACATAGCTACAAACTGCAAGGCGCCCGTATGACATAAACGCCCAAGACACCCCCCTCTACTCATCCCCCTTGATGGACACCACACACTCTGACTGGAAAGATGTACAAAATGAGAGTAATAGGAGAATATGAACAAAAGCAACGACGGTCTCCCCCTCTTATGGGTGGACTCGGGATCGACAAATTCCCTCCTCCTCGCTTCAGTGTCCAGAGGCACAATCAGGACCCATCCAATTCACAACGTCAACCGCCCTTATGTCTCCGACACAAGGAACTACATTTAATAAAATTCACTAAGCAGCGTCCAATGCGCAATCAGAAATAGATGGTTCACCGCTCTACCCAATCCGCCCTTACACCCCCCCCCCCCCCCCCCCTAATGACGGCCTCCACCCCCCCCCAATGACCGATCACGCAACCTTGGGCCAGACAACAATGATTTGATAAGTTGTGGAAACGGTGCGTAGAAGATCCATTCCGACAATGTCCGCACTCCTTTTGTGCCCTTAGACCGCAGAATTTGTTGACAGGAGAATGCTTTGATCCTAAAAAAAAAAAAGTTCATCAATTGTTACAGCCAGGAAAATGCATATACTCCGATGATGATTAAGGAATATAATAGACATAGCCCTTTTTCAGCTATGCGGAGTACACGACTAACCCATACATCATTTTTCGGCATGACGGTGATAGATTTATTCGAATGCCCTACGGAGATAACAGAAGGGAAAAAACCATACAAACTAAAACAAATTACACGAAGCACGAACATACCACAAAAAGGCACTTACTTCGATCGGAGGTTAAAGAAGTACGAAGAGGGGTAGAGAGCGAGGAAAAAGCAGGCGGAGGGAACCAAGAAGGAAGAACGGAGGGAAGGCCGGAAAAAGAAGAGCAGAAGAGCACGAGAAGGAGAGGAGGGGATGGCAGGGAAGAGATTGGGTGGACGAGAAAGAAGGACGAAAAAAGGAGAGAACGACGATAAAAAAGGACGAAAAGAGCGGGAGGAGAGAGGGAGAAAAGAAGGGGGGGGGGGCAGAGAAGGGGGGAGAGAGGGAGAAAACGGGACGCAAAGAAAGCGAAGAGGGGAAGGGTCGGGAACAAATAGGAACCAAAGAAGGAGTGCAAAGAAAAGGGGAAAGAAAACACGAGCGGAGAGATAAAAAAGAGGTAAGGAGAGGCAGAGGGGGGGGGGGAAGGAAACGTGAAAGGAGATAATAGAGGAGAGAGAAAAAGGAAAGGGAAAAAACGTAAGGGAAAGACCGGGGGGAGGAAAAAGGAGAAAGAAGAGGGGCTTTTTAGAGGACAAAAAAAAGGAAAGAGAGGAAAAAATAAAGGAAAAGAGTGAGAAGAGAAGAGAAAAAAAAAGAGGAGGGGCAAGAACTAGAAGACGGTGGGAAAAAAGGGAAGCAAAAAAGGAGAGGGGGGGAAAAGAGGGAACAAAAAGGGGGGGGGAGGAAAGGAGAAAAGAAGAAGAACAGCGGACTGGTGGAGAAAAAAGGAGCAACACAACGCGCAATGGGAGGGACAAAAGAAAGGGGAGTACGGGAGAAAGGAAGGGCGAAGAAAAGAAAGAAAGCCAAGGAAAGAACGGAAGAACGCGGAGAGAGAGGAAGGCAAAAAAGAAAGATGGATGGCAAAGAGAAGGAAAAGGCGGAAGAAGAACAGCTGGACAGGAGGGGGGAAAAAAGGAAGCGGAAAGCGGGGAGGACAGGGGGAGGGGGCAACGTGAAAAATAAAGAAAGAATGGGAAAGTGGGAGAGGAAAAAAAGATGTGCGGAAAACAGAATGGGGAAATAAAAGGTTAGGTGAAATGTAAAAGGGAAAAAGAGAGGAACTTGAAAAGAAAAAAGGAGGAATTTGTGTTAAAAGGAAGGAAATTAAAAATATCGAAAAAAAATATAATAGATTTTTTTAAAATGAAAAAAAATTAAACAACGCCGCGAAAAAAAATTATGAAAGAAGAAAGAAGCCTTAAAATATAAAAAAATTTTAATTTTTTTAAAAGCGAAAAGGAATTAAAAATAATTCAAAAAACCATAATAAAATTAATTTCTTAAAATGGAAAAAACTGTAAAATAGCCCGGCCTCCTAAATAAAAATTTATTTTTTTAAATTTTTTTTAGAAAACATTTAAAAAAAATCTTCTCTTCAAATTATGAAGAAATAGAAGTGCTTACTAAATTAAAAAAACATGTAAAATTTTTTAAAAGGAGCGCGATCTAAAACAGTATTGTTCAAAAAATATAAAATTAATTCCATTGTTTAAAATGCGACAAAATTCTAAAAAGGGCTAAAATCAAAAATTTATACTTTATATAAAAATAAGAAAACATTTTAAAAAAAATCCTCCCTTTTGTGCCTGTGTCTTCCAGCCTCCCTTTAAATTATCCTGTACTTTATTTGCTTAAAAGTATTTAAGCCTAGTCAATTTATTAATTAATTAAAATGTTTAATGCACAAATTTTTAATCATAAGGAAAGATATTGTATTGTATTCTATATAGATTATAATGTTTTCATGACTCTTAGAATTACATCTCTTCTTTTATTAAATTTTTTAAAAGCGAATATTCTTTAAATTTTATATTAAATAAAATTTGATATCGTAAAATATATATTTAACGCCAAAAAATTCATAAATATAATTTAAAATTTTTTTGAATTTTAGCCTACAAAATTTTTAAATATCAATTTAGTTTGTCGTTTTACTATATCCCTTCATTATAATTGGTTCAGCCCATTTTAGTTAGGTATAGGAGAACGTTTTCAGTATTGACCTAGATCTGAACGCTCCGGTAGAGCCAGCATCAGTTTCAAATAATTAAATAACAAAAATGTCGACGTTGCGGCCTTCATCTGCCGCCATAGGTGATTGAAATTGACACTAAAGAATCTTTTATTCTAAAAATTTGACGTACTTAAGACTGATCCCACACATGAAACTTTAAAAGGGCATTAAAGGGAGCACTAAGCTACACGATATTTGGCTACTCTAAGGGCGCTTCTTCCCCTCACTCCTCAACTCAGACACGACATCTTTACAATCAAACGAAAGACCAAAACTAGAACGACGAAGGGAAAATGTAGAAGTATGTCTGCTTGAGAGGGCCCTTGCTAGACCGATGGGCCCAACAATGATAATGATAGAAACAGCTAATACCACTAGCATATTCTTCGTGAATGCGATAGCAATAAGCCCAGAAATAATTTTAGAGCCATGCGTCTATGCATGTCACTCATAGTCTCGATACCGGCCCAACTACCTATTTGGCCGTAGAGCGGTCCTAGTGTTCCGACACCCGCAGCGTCCGAGATGGTCTAGTCTTTAGATCCTAAAAGCACAACACACGAAAACGGAAGACAAAAAAATCACATGTCAATGCTGTACACATGGTTTATAGAATTGATAAGTAATATCATTACAAAGGTAAGGACATGGAGGAACTCAAAAATACACAATGTATCAGTCACTTGGACTAAGAACCATCTTCAAGATGCGAGTGACGGACATATGAGGTGGAGGTCAAGAAGATGGGAATCACTAATCATATGATGATGATACCTAAATCAATAACTCAGGACGAGGATTAGTTGTTAATGGACAAAACAGGTTGCCGTGCCAAAATGCACCAGGATCAGAAGGACCACCAAGCTATCGTGCTCTAATCATTCATCACATCTGCACGAGTCAAACTCACCTTACTCTATCAAAAGGAGTCTACTAAAGCACCAAGAGTTAGTATCGACAGAAGTAGGAAAAACCTCGCAGCTTAGGATGGAAGTTCTAGCATAATCAATAGTATTTTCAAACTTTCAATGAGTCAAAGGGTAAGTACAATCAAAATTGAATAACTTTTGTATTAATCACTTGAGTTCCAAACTTTAAAAAATTGATACTTTAAGGGTTATCGACTGTAAACCTCAAAAAGCTGATGGCGACGCGAAAAAAGCTGCAGCGTGGCATCGGGAAAAACTATTCTTTTGAATATTTTAATGCACATGAAAATTTTTCATAATTTTTTTCTTTATTATGTAGTTTTTCTTTTTATTTTGCTTGGATTTTGCTCCTATGGCTGGCGGGGCCACTGGTACCCCAGGGGTGAGGGCCACAATTGGCTGTGGAGGGCCATTGCAGCCCACCTGCTATGGGCGAGGGCATTGGTGCTCGCTATAATCGAGGGCTATTCCTTGACACGATGAGGGTGTGAGGACCTAGCAAGGTTCGGCGAGGGCCGCCTTGCCCATGGCTGGCGGGGTTGTGAGGACTCTTCCCCATAGGCTTGTGACCTAGGGTGAGGCGGCTCTCCACTCCTAGGCTAGTCAGTCGTGGCCGACAGAGGTCACTGGTGACCCCTTGCCAGCCAAGGCGTAAAAAATAGTTAAAAAATAAAAAAAATCAAAATAAATAAAAATTAAAAAATTCTAGAAAATATTAATTTTTTTTAAAATGCAAGTGTTGCTAAAAAATAAATAAATAAATAAAAATTTCACGTAGGACGGTTTATCGAAAGTGGCACTCATGTGAACGATATTTGTTGAAAGTAGCACTCAAGTGAACGATTTTCCTCTTATGTACACTCAAGGGAGTGCTACCACAACTTTTCTCTAAAATTTTCACCCAAACCACCACAACTTGTGATCCAATTATCACATCACCACAAACAATTCATCACTAAACAAAACACACCTTCAAGAAACTAACTCAAGGGTATGGTGGTGGAGACCAGAGAAATCGCTCGGAGGCTCTCCACAGCCGCCCCCAACAGCAGGTTGAATGAAGCGGGATATCTAACACTTGGAAATCTGTCGAGAATTTAGCAGGCTCGATAAGCAAGCGAAGAAACTCTAGCGGCAGCGGTGTAGTCGTCGTAGCAGGGGAAGGAACCCTAGCTGCGTTGGCGTGGTCGTACTTCTTCTCTCATATAGAAAGGTTGTGCTCTGATATCATGTTGTGGGTAAAAGAGAACATAATTATTATTGAGATCAAAAGAGTACTTACAGGTTCAGGATTAAGCCTTGTACAGTCACATAAATAGCCCCAACTTGTTAAAACACCCTTGGAATAATAAGCAACAAACCCAACATGGTCGAAACTTGAATTGACATCTACAGGTGGGGCGACATTCGGATCCAAGGGGGAGACTTGCTGTGACTGTTATTCGTCTTCTGGTGCAGGTACACCAGCCTTCTGAGTGAGATTTTCGTGGTCTGCGTTCGTGATCATGGCTTACGACGGCTCGAAAATGGCATTTCAAAACCTACTCGAAAGGAATGTTCGTTCAAGAAAGGAGCACGAACTGGAAGCTGCCAATCTCTTCATCCATGTCATCATGATCACATCGTTACCGTCTTTAATGGTATTAGGTCAATGATCCGATCGGGGTAATCGATTTATTCAAGACGAAACACAAGAGACTTACAAATCAAGTCATTGTGTACTACAAAACAAAAGTCCAAAACACTTGATTGGAGGTCATTTCCCTTTCTCTCTCTGGCTATATATGGGATTCATGTTTCTCATCATTTCTTTCGCTTCTTTACTTTACCAAAGAAAGAATCAATTGCTTTAGCCATCAGTCACATTGGGTTGGAGGTCAATCAATTGGTTTGGTCGAAGGTTGGAAACATTCTGTTCGGCCAATCAAATAGAATTTGCCCGTACCTATAATTTATGAAAAATTACCAAAATATAATAAACCTATCGTACTTATTCCAATTCAGTTTAAAACTTTTCAATTTAATCAATTTAGTTCTAAATTTTTTTTGATGATTTGCCAATGTCCACCCTATAATGAAGTTCACTTCAAGATATGTGTAATTTACATTACCCATCACGAAAAATAACAAAAATTGCCTCCAATAATAGAAAGAGAATCTAACTACGAAAATCCTCGTACGAATACGACATGAGATCGGCGGTGACATCATATCCGAGTTATCACTCAAGATATCCAAGGAAGGGTCTTAGGTAACATTGAATTTAGCGTCGGCCTAAACTTCCCAAGTTGCCATTAATATGAAGTCCTTTAAATTTCCACCGTCGAGCGATTGCCAACCGGACCCAAAAAAGAATCGAACTCGGATTCAACTAAATTCGGCACCAAATCGAACCGGACTACCACGCCGAGAACGAAGTCCCGAAACGGCATTGTTTGAGGATCCGCCTCTCTTTCAAATTTCCTTTTCCTTTGTCGGATTGGGGGAATTAGGCGGGGGTGGGGTGTCCAGAAATAGGAAGCAGTTACCTCGGAAGACGCAGCGAAATCAGGGGATGAGTTGGGTTTTCACGGGAGCGAAGAAAGGTTTGATTTTTACCGTTTGGCTGACTGATATTATCGAAAGGGGTTGTGGTTTGAAGGGGGATCTGTAGAATCCTCTTGGAAAAAAAATTATAAAAATAGTAGTTTTCTTCAATAAAGTAGTGACGGATTGATCCTCTCGCGCTCCCGTTGCTCTTCGTCTCCCCCTGAATGCCTTAACCAGTGTTCAGGGTCTGTTTCTCTGTCTCTGTCTTTTTCTCTGTCAATTCTTTCTGACCATGTTTTCTCTGGCCCTTCTTTTGTAATTCTGTGTTCGGTTGTTGCCATTGCTTATTGCGCTGTTTAGGAGAAATTTTGGCTATCTTGTTCATTTTGTTGGGCTCGTGCTATTCGTAGTTCCATATGATCATGTTCTTTTTGTTTTTTTAGTTTTGTGTTTGGCTCTTCACGGTTGATCATTTCATTTCCTGTGCATTTTGTTCCCGCATTGTCGAATTCTGATGCATTTGTAACAGAGAGAAGAAGAAGAAATAGAAATGTGATGCCCGAAATCATTTTGTTCAATTCGAAGCCCTCTTACCTCTGGTTGTACCTGTTCCAGTGCCCCGGGAAACATAAACCAGCAAAAAAGGGAGAAAAATAGGAGAGCCCGCCAAACATTTTGTTGTAATTTTTCTCCTTAATGTGTTGGATGAAATTACTCCGTGTTCATGATATTTTATCTCATGTTTTCAGAAAATTGTGGCGATTTTTGTGCGGAGGAGCGAGGGATTTTGTAGGTTGGTGCATTCCATATTGGATCCGACTCAAAGACTTTCTTTCTTTTCATTACGCGATGGTTGATGAGCTTTTCTTTTTGTTTTTGGTTTGGCTTGTCCTGTGTTTTTTTTTTCAAATCCTTGTCCTCCATTGGAATTTGCAGGTTATGATATATCCAGAGGGTATGAGTTGAATCTACCATGTGATTGTCATCAGCAAGTCAGCCTTAATGAAGCAAGTGTGGCACTGTACATAGGCACCTGCATTATTTTGGTGAGGCAACATTTACCTCATCTTTTCTAGGATATGGTTTAGCATGCATTTCAAGATATTTTAGCCGTTATTCCATTGGGAACGAAGCAGAGATCCAACTGGATTAGCTTCTGCGTGTATTTAACGAGCATTACTCGATGGAGTAGGAAGTCAAATTAGAAAATTTATTAGGTTCAAGCATGTGGAAGTTCCATCCGGTCCAGTCACACAACATATTCCACTCGCGTCGGTTTCACAGCGCCACACAGAGAATGCTTGTGACTGTTGATCGTGTTAAGGTTGATGTGAAAACCAGGGGCTTGAAAGAGAGCAAGAAATGAACCATTTTTTGGTTGAATTTTTCACTGTACAGAGATATTCAAACAAACGTTTACCCAGCAATGACGAGAATGATGCAATTATGTTACTCCAAAGATTGAGGGACTGTTCTTTCTATGTAATAACTTATTTTAGTTGTCAAATGTTCATCTCAATCGATGTGCCATTAGGACTGACTCAAAGCTGTCTATTCTGGGATGCAGTTTCTGATGGCCAATCCATTAAGGAAGACTTGTTCTCTGGGATTCCCCTGAGGGTTGCCCTTGCCCTGCCCTGCTGCCATTTGTTCCCTTGAATAAGATTTTCCAATATGGCAGTAGCTGTCGATCAGCATCATGGATTTAGGCCACCGAGCCGACCTCAGAGATGCAAACTTCAATCCTTCACTCATCTCGACTTCACCGTAATTGATCTTGGCCAAACCCATCTCGCCCATTCCTCAGACCAAGCATTTGATATTGCTAATTTCCACCGATGCTTCTCCACCCCTTGCCTGTCCTTGACCTCCCAAGTGGAAGAAGACTTTGATAGGAATCCGCGAATTGAGATTCTTGGTGGCTGCAGGGCCTTCAGAGCTCGTGCTCTAGTTGTAGAGGTTGCCATAGCAATGGCTTCCGGTGTCAATCCTGTGCCGGTGTCGAGTGGACTCGGGGGAGCATACTACATGCGTGGCCGAGATGGGCATGACATTGCCGTGGCAAAGCCTATTGATGAAGAACCTTTAGCTTTCAACAACCCTAAAGGCTTCAGGGGTCTGATGCTAGGCCAACCTGGCATGAAACGATCCATATGTGTCGGTGAAAGCGGCTTTCGAGAACTGGCTGCATACATTCTCGACCATGATGGATTTTCCGGTGTTCCTCCGACTGCTTTGGTGAAGATCTCTCACGTTTTTAATGAAAATGACGGGTCGCCAACGTCATTAGCACCTTACAAGATTGCATCGCTGCAACGCTTTGTGGATCATGATTTCGATGCCGGAGAATTGGGTCCCTCTAGCTTCTCGGTAACATCGGTTCATAGGATCGGGATATTGGACTTGAGAATGCTAAATCTTGACAGGCACGCAGGAAACATTCTGGTTAAGAAACATCTGAGCGAAATTTCTGCCACTGGGTCACTGGAACTTGTGCCGATAGATCATGGCCTTTGCCTACCCGAGTTCCTTGAGGATCCTTATTTCGAATGGCTGCACTGGCCTCAAGCCTCCGTTCCTTTTTCCGATGTAGAAGGCGAATACATATCCAACTTAGACCCCTTTAAGGATGCTGAGCTTTTGAGGACCGAGGTTCCTTCTCTGAAGGAGTCCTCTGTCCGGGTTCTCATCCTATGCACCCTTCTTTCTGAAACACTGCGGCTGCTGGCTTCTGCCTTGCAGATATAGGTGAGATGATGACTCGCCAGTTTTCTTGTGGGCAGGAGAATCTCAGTTTATTGGAGGAGCTGTGCATTCGATGCAAGGCCGGCATGCTGGTTACTTCGGGCGACGACATGCCCGTTGACGAAACACACGAAGAAAACGACCTTGAAGTTACTCAGTTTGCCATGGAAAATGAAGATGACATGGAGGACGGCTTGGACCTCCCTGAGACGCTAGGCCACATAAAGTTCCCAGGTTTTTATCTGTCAAGTCAATGTCCGGGCTGCCTGACGCGTGTTTATCTCCAAAAGGGGAGGAAAACGATCCCCTGATCTGTGAATACGAGTCATATGCGACGGAAGACGATGAGGGTGAAAATCACGAAGCCGCATCCATAGTCACAAGGTGGGGGTTTTCAGCCGGAGCATGAGTTTCGCCGTGCGACAACACGACATTGAGGGCGAGGGGATCTCTTTCGGAGACCTGAGCGAAGATGAGTGGGTTTCTGTTCCTAGAAATCTTCGAGAAGCTCTTGCCCGAGGTCATGGAGAACGCTAGATGCAACGGCTCGAAAGCAGAGGTTGGGAACTTCTTGCGACTTCTGAGGATTCTCTCCAAAGCAAAAGACAGTTTAAAGATCAGCGAAAAGATTAAAAAAAAAAAAAAAAAGGAACCGGACACGATAACGGTGGACCGATTTTCCTATTATGTAGATTGTAAATAATGACCATCCGGCCGGCGCGAGAGGAAAAGCGACCGGCAAGTCGGCCGTCCTTTCCTTTTTCAACCGTCTCGCCGTTTTTTCTCCTCCTCCTGTACTACCACCATCAATTATAGCAATGTGTAATGTGTATGGTACTGTGTATAAGCTCATTGCCCCATTGCAATTATATCCATCAATGTTTTGTTCACTCTGATCTGCACAATCAAAATTTGAGGGTCTGGTTTTGTGGAACATGAGAGTGGAACTTACTCCGTGCTCCATAGTCCTCCCTGTCAATCGATGCTGGTGCATCTCTCGTCCTGTGTTGACTTGAGAGTGGTAAACAAGGCAATAGCCGATGAACGTCCAATGTTCTTTATTGCCTACTCCGTGCTTATCCGACACTGCAATGTTGGTCCATGTCAGCATTTTATGCGCATTTTTAATATAAGATCTCACTTCAAAAAAAAAATACATAATTCAGGGCGACATTGTTTGGACAAAAATGTAAATGAAGAAATTGCATAGGCTACGAAGAACAGTAAGAAATTAATGAGAAAACTCTACTTCCTTCTGCACAAAGCAGCCGCCATCAAACTAATGAGGACTCAATTGCTTTAAAAAAAAAAAAATACTAATGAGGACTTTGTCTTGCACCATTTGCTCATTTTGTGCTAACTTTTGGTCTCCGTGATTCATGTCGTGACTTTTTAGTCTATGTGTGATAAAGTTAAAAAATAAACGAACGAATTGAAAAATTAAGAGCATGCATGATAACATTTGTGAAATAAAAATCAGTTTGGTAACGTAACTTCTGAAGTAGAAATTCGTTTAGTTACGTAACTTCATTTTTCTATTTCTAGAGTAATTTTAGAGTCACTTAAAAAAGTAAAAAGTAAAAAGAATTTACTTATCTCTAGAAGTTAATTTCTGAAGCAGAAATAGAAAATTAACTTTTTCACGTGTGCGGTCCCTTTAAGTAGTTTGTGAAACAAAAATTAACCTTTTTTTACTCCATTCAACTTGTTTATATATTCGAACAAAAAAAAAAAACTTGTTTATATATAGAGAGAGAGAGACATAAGACGGAGAAAATGATTTTTATATATTAAATTTTCTGAACCTGTTGAGTCAGTCATCCGGTCAGAGCAAACTATTCTGTGGATGTGGAGGTCCCCTTACTGGCAGTGAGAGCAACGGAACCCTCAGTCACGGTGACGGTCAAAAGTCAAAACTTTTCTCCTCTTCTTCTCCGCACCACGTCTGAATCTCTGCGACCCCCCGGAAGATGACGATCAGCATCGTCGATCACGAGCTCCCCGACGACACCCACAACCTCTACGACGTCCATCTTCTACGGCCTCAGCGTCCGCACCCTCCTCACCTACTCCCCTCCCCTCGCCTCCTCCTGGCTCTCGTCCCGCGGCTCCCAACCCCTCCTTGTCGGCTTCGACGTCGAGTGGCGGCCCAACTTCAGCCGAAGTGTCGACAACCCCGTCGCCATCCTCCAGCTCTCCGTGGGCCTCCACTGCCTCATCTTCCAGCTCCTCCACGCCCCCGAGATCCCCCAGCCCTCGCCGACTTCCTCCGCGACCCCCGCCACGTCTTCGTCGGGGTCGGCATCGACGAAGACGTCGAGAAGCTGCTCTGCGACCACGACCTCGGCGTCGCCAATGCGGTGGACCTGAGGGCCCTGGCCGCGACGGAGCTGGGCCGGGAGGAGCTGAGGAGGGCCGGGCTGAAGACGCTGGCGAAGGAGGTCCTGGGGAGGGAGATCCAGAAGCCAAAGCGTGTCACAACGAGCCGGTGGGACAACCCGTGGCTGACGAGCGTGCAGGTCCAGTACGCGTGCCTCGACGCGTTCGTGTCCCTCCAGATCGGGGAGGCCCTGAATGCCGGTGGTGCTCGGCCGTGAGGCTTGGGGACGGAGGGAGGTAAATTCAGGGATCTGAATTGAGGGTCTCGCTTGTTTTTCTTTCGGATTTTATTGTTGCTTCTTGTGCAGGAATTTCACTCCTGAAAATCCTGATTGTATAGGGGGATTGACTGCAATTTGTGGAGAATTATAATTTTCTCTGTGTTGTGATACTGAGTGATGGTTCGACATAGCTTAATGGTTGCATTGCACCTTTTCTAACAGCAGGTTGGGATGTTATTTATCTGCTCTGCTTGTCCTAATTTCATTAGATACGGATATGGTGTTAAGATGGTGTCTGCTTATCATAGCGTTGTCCCTGATCTGCGTTTCAGATACGATGCATAATCACGGCGCTGGTAGTACAATAGGGGCGTTTGATTCTAATTCTTTATGTGAACTGAACAACAATATGCAAGAAGAGTAACTGTATAGAACGCTATTCATATCATAGAGGAAACCGTCTTTGCCAGAGGTGCTCTCTGTATAAGTCGGAAATCGTGGATGTGATGCCCTTGTCCGCTTTAGAAAGATTTCTCTTTGTTTAGTTAGTATTCAAGTTTGCTCCAAGATTTAGATATCTCCCATTTTAGGCATTTCCCTCGAATCCGGCATTGGCCCATTACATCGGGTGGGATTTCTGAACTTGCAGCCATGATCTTTATGGACTGTAGAAACCCTGCATAATTAAAGGTCCGGAAGCACGTTAAGTTCTGTCCCTGTTGTTAAAAATCTTGGGTCCTCGTCTTATGTTGACCGTCAACCGTGCAAGGGAAACATGAGACTAGTGCTTGTTATCAGGGCAGTGGACCTCATGCATTATACATCTTCTGGTGGCCTGGATTGGGAAAAACTGGATTTCATTATTGCCATCAATCATGGAGCCATGGCGACTTAGGAATGAGATTTAGCTGGTGATTAATGTGCAGTGCTTCTCTTTCCTTGTATTTTCATGGATAAGCATGGTGGCAATGACAAGGAATGGATAGACTTGACTTAGACCTAGCATCTTTCTGCTTTAATGTGAGTATCATAATGATGATTCATGACAGATTAGTTGGTTTCAAAGCAGGTCTGCAATTGTGTTGGTTTGGTATGCATATTCTCTCCTGTCGGTATATGAGTTTCATTCCTATCCAGGTTTTCTTCATCGCAATCCACATGTATGAAAACTTCTTTGCTTACTAGAATTGAAGTTTGTCAGCAGTTGCCTCAGGTGATTAGTGTAGCTGTACTTTTGCAAAAGAAAAAGGAGAGAACCTGATGGCATAATCCTCATTAGCGGGACTTTCCTTTTGCGAATTACCACTCTCGTCGTCATTATAAACTCCTATATTTCCCCAAAACTACGTCGGTATGTGTCTGTGATAACAGTCTTTACTGTGATTGAATGCATTGAAATGAAGATGGGGATCGAGGAATGTGTCTGAGCCATGCATATTGTGAAAGATCACTTGCAGCTCGGGACTGATCGAACGTATGTGAGCATGTGTAATGGATCTAGTGCATGGTTTCCAAACCGAGTAGCAGTTTGGAGTAAATGGCCATAAGGCGGGTCGACGTGGATTTGATTCTTGAGAGATGAGTGCATTGCAGGAGTATCATTCTTGAGAGATGAGTGCATTGCAGGAGTATCGATTTGTGGCTATGCTTATTCCTGTTCCACATTTGAGGATGCTGGAGATTTGACAGATTTGATGCATCAACTCTCATTTTTCGCACCAATTGTATTCGAACGTCCGCAGCATTACGAAACAATTGTGCCATCCATATTTTTTGGTTGTGCACATACTGACCTGGGGATTTCGATGCACGTGCTTATACATGAATACTAGGATTCTGTACAATTCTAATTCATGTACGTATCTCCTTACATGGTTTAAAGTAAGTGAAATACGAGGAAGAAATTGTATTCGCATCCACATGGCTCAAAAATTAAGGTCTTGATTGATGACAGTTTGCAATATACAATTTCTGGCTAAGAATTCATCAACATCACCTCCTGGAATCCGACCCTAATGATCAGCACCCAGCTGTCTTTTATCGTTCTTCAGCTAGAGGACAACTATGAACAATGCGACTCTTGCTTGAACTAAGGCCAGAAACATCGTTCTCTTCGTGCAAAATTGTCAGCTCAGGACTCTTGGTCTTCAGACGCATGAAACCCGGCACCGCGTACTCACCCTCCGCCGACGAGCTTTTGCAGTTGCAGTGCACAGAGGCTTAAGACTCACTGCCATCTTTGGGAGATAACACGGATCCAATACCTGCACCGTCCGCTGCCTCTTGTCTGTCGAGAAGGAATAATAGAATTATGGCCTCCTGCGTATTAGGTCCATGAAACAGCTGACTATACTACGAAATCAAATTAACTAACCCGTTTCTGCTTTTTGATAAAGTCCTTGCAACTTCCTCTTGGTGGCTTGAAACTTCACGTCTGTCACAACTTCGTTCCAGCCCTTGATCTTCTGATTGAACCAAAAGTCATTTATTTTTACTTTTTTTTCCATGGAAGGGTACTCGCAAATTGAATTGGCTTTTTTAACTTACGTCCGGTCGATTGGCAAGTGGTCTTTTGCCCCCCGCGACTGATCCGTTTGAGTCTTGCGACCGAAGCATTCTCTCCTTCTCAAACTTCCGGGACGCAATCTCACTTGCAGGGGTTGTCCTCAAGTTCTTGGGCTTCGCCATGCCTCGTGCTGGTTTGCATTCCGCCTCCGGTTCCTATTAGCAAGTGAACCGGCCTTATTGAAGTCGTATTTCTCTTGTCCCGGTGTCTTGATGTTCTGGTTCTTGACGGAAGATGTCCCGTCGCCAATGTTGCGAGGATCTACAGAAAGGTTTCAAGCAGCGCTTAAGAAAACTCAGCATGAGGGGACGTCCAGATGGAGAAGAATATTTGTGCAGTAAACTAATACCAGCAACATCCTCTGTTCTTGCGGCAAATAACTTCGACAGAGCCTTCCATCTCCTGTAACGACACAAATCGAGCAGTTAGTATGAAACAATCGTGCTCTTGCAGGACCCAACTTGACAGAAAAAATTCTATGAAACGACTTTATCCTATACTATAATCCTGACACTATGCAAAAAGAATTGATCAGACCATACATAGTAATGTCATGGGCAAGCTGACCAATCTGCTTCGATATGCAGTCCTCGCGAGACTGTTGACGCTTTACCCCGATCTTAGTTTTCTGCCAAGACACCTCAGAAATAATGATAAAGACACAAACAGTGATGTGAAAGAATGTACCACTCTAATAGAACTTAATCAAACCTCCAATATATCCACAGTGATGCTCATCAATTCGAGTCTTCTCAGTGATTCATGTAATGCGGAATCAGACTCACATACCAAGAAAACAGAGCCAAGTTAGACAGTACGCACTAGAGAATATCTAGAGAATGAATAAGACTTGAAACATTATAAGGATATATTAAACACAATCATCTCCCCAAAAAATAAAAAATAATAATCAAAATCAATGGGTAAAGAAAAGAAAACTCCTCTGCGATGGACCAAATTCAGAGTTAGGGCACTGACCTCCTGGTCGACTATTGTCCAAAAACTCGCTTGATCCTTAGAACTACCGCACGAATGAGAGGCGTCTTCCGTATCATCGCTGAGCGCTTCAAATTCTTCATGACTGTCGTTTATGCTGACCACATCATGCGCCAGCATTACCCTGTCGCCGTTTGGCCTTGTCTTTCTTTACCTGCCCGACTGCGCAATCACCTCGGGCCCCAACCGTCTCGCACGAGAACAGCCGCTCCAACGAATACGGCCCCTCGCGACAGTAAAATCCTACCGGGCAATCGAGCACGGCAATCGTGATCGCCTTTTCGATGAACTCGAAAACGTCGGTGCTCTGTGCGCTCTAAAGAATTCTCTCCAGTATCGAAGCGATACTCCCCCATCGCTGGAAACGCATCAGGAAAGCAAATTGCTTACGGCGACAAGCACAACGGTGAAGAACTGAATAAAAAAACATACTTCTTGATGTTCATCGGATACCGAATCGACTAAATCTTCGGCTTTCAAAACAGCAGACGCTCATCATACGAAGAGACAAACACACTGGCAGCCGCAATCGGTAAGAAAATTGTTTACCAACCTGAGAGAAATCCTTCAGCTATGCAATCTTTTGGACAGAGTAGCGTTTTGAGCGTGACTCGCGTGTATGTTGTGTCTGACGCAAGAGAGACGAGACGAGGAAATTTTAAACGACATTCCTATCTGAGATCAACACATCGAAGCATCTCCACGTTGGATTTCAAAGATTACGAAAGGAAATAATATTAGATCACCTCAGATCCGAACAGGGAAAAGATGGATTATCGAGTAAGTCTCTACTTAATAAGTTAATCATCAAGAAAATGGTTATGGATTTGGAGTAATTATAGCCAAGCAGACAAACGACCCTGCATCTTTTTTATCTCCCGCATTTTGATTTTGTATTTGATTGTATAAGTAGTTCACATTTTACAATGAAAATGCAATTTATAAAGATTAATTGGTGTTTATTTATTCGATAAGTACGTAAATTTGAGTTAAATGAAATGTCGCTAGAATCTAATTTATGAAAATTACTTTTTGTTGTTTTGGGTTTTACCAAACCCTTAGGGATACTTATAACTAAATAATTCGTTTGTACTCACATTTTAACGTGGTCACTAACCATGTCTAAAACGTTGAATATATAAATTATATTAAACTTACCTTTCTATATGAATAATTAATTATACATGTAAAAGTTACAAACAAAATTTGATATAGCTTTTAAGTTACTTTTAACTAGATATAAAATAGATGTGACCAAATTACTACTTACTAACAGAGAGGAATATTTTGCAATAGAGATAATTACTAGCCAATATGAAAAAGAAATGGACACTCACACGGAATGATGAACCATGCTTAAAAGTTACTAACTCATGGTGGACGAGAAAATTACTAAAAAATTCCTAAACATATTACAATTATACCAATTCAGTCATTAGCTTTTTTTTTAATCAATTAAGTCTTAAACCTTTTACAAGTATGTCAATTTAGTCCGTTTGAGTGCCAACGCTGATATTAGATAAGTTTCAATAATATTATAGTATTTTTTTTTAATTTTATTTTTTTAATAATTTTTTTTCGTACTTTCTTTAGGTCCAACATAGGTCGGGGTCCTTGCTAGTCGTACAAGGGCAACAAGGGTCGAGCCCTCGTCCAGTGGCCAGCAGTCTCTTGTCGGCTCTAAAAAAAAAGAAAAAAAAAAAGACAGAAAAAATATTAAAATAAAAATAAAAAATTAAAAGAATATTAAATGTTATTAAAAATTATCCACGTTAGTGCCGACTAGCCTAAATGGACTGAATTGACATAATTGTAAAAGGTTAGAACAAATTGATACAAAAAAATTTCAGGATTGAATTGGTACAATTGCAATAAGTTTAAGACTTTTTCAGTAATATTCCCATGGTGGACTTTAACCTCGAGAATTTACTAAAAAGGTGACAAGAAGTTAATAAGGTTCGGCACGGAACATTTTTTTATTAGCATGAGAAAAATAATATGAAAACGGTTATTCGGATTATAATTCTGTATGAATCATTAGTAGAATTTAGGCCGAAACTGACATATCATAATCTACATTTCTCTAATTCTTTAAATCATGTAAGGATATACTTCTTTGATAATTTCGTGCGGTTAAAAAGATATTAATCATAATTCATTTACGGCGACATTATTCAGATACTTTCAATATCTTTTTATGAACTAACCACGATTTCTATGAATTAAGCTCCAATCAAATCGCTGTACATAAACCTACCGCGATCCTGATTAACTGAATTAAAGCGCCATTTTCAGCTGACAAAATTTCCCATTTCTTTGCCTAATGAATTTACCAGACTCTCTCTGTCTCCTTCCTTTTCGTCAACCTTTCAATCATCGCTGCCCCCACAGGAAAAACCCTTCTTTCCGAGTCTTTTCTCTGAGAATTTCCTCATAAATCAGCCATGTTCACTCATCACATCGTTGACTTCTACGCCAGCCGCGTCAGGACCTTGGCCACCGACGAACCCTTCGTCATTGGTGGATCCACCATGTCAGCTCCCTCCAACGCATAAGCTCCACAAGTCATCGTTGGCCCTCGGCGTCAACTGTTGCTCCGGCAGTGATCTGGTGCGAGTCTCCAGCTCTGATTTGCCACAACGTCTTCCAACTCCTCCAAGCCCGCACAGTGCCCAACTCATCTGCCAGCTTCACGTGCGACTTCGACAACAACGTGGTTGGCGTCCGTAGGATCTTGATCAGTTTTCTGGGTGGACCGGTTTATGCCTACAATTGGGAGAATACCCAAAAAAGTTCTAAAACTATTGCAACGAAATCATTCAGTCATAAACATTTATTTGTGTGAATTCAGTTATTCGACAATTTTGGACAATAGTAGTTTATGAAGGCTACTAGCGTGAAATTTTTTAAATATTTTAAATAATATCTAGAGTTTTCTTATAAATGGGATAATACCTTTATGAAAAATCCTAAATTGATGAAAATTTATCCGAACTAATTTTTTGATCTTCAAAACTATCAAACGAAGTACATCTGTTGATAAATTGACCTTACATTAGTTTTCATTAATTTAACGTTAAATTTACTCTCAAATTGTTGTGTTGGAAGACACGTTATAATTGGACAGGGGTTATCAGTTTGTAATTTTATTCTTCATTTATCACATGTGTACCGGCTTAGGTTTTGCGTGCTATAAACCAAATTTAGTGAAAACTTAATGAGGGTAAAATTATCCATGAGTATAGTTTAGGGTTTTTGTGTGTGCCAAACAAATTAGTTGAGATAAATTATCACCATGTGTATAGATTGGAGTTTTTTGGTTACACTTTAAATTTTTTAAAATTTTTTAATTTACTCACTCTTACCCCCCTCACCCTTCCTGTATGTTAATCTCTATTTTATCTGTATATTATTTTTTTGCACACCTCTCTCCCCAACACCTTATTTACCCTACTCCCTCTCATATCATATATTTCAT
>JAGVVM010010074.1:0-12511 GCA_019149425.1 Psidium friedrichsthalianum | reverse complement strand
CGTCAAATATTGTATCTTAAAATTATCATATCCAAGCAGTTTTATCATTTTCAGTTTTACTAATTAATTAGTAACATATTCCATCGTGATTTTATAGGAACTACCTAGCGAAGATGTACAAGACTTTCATGCGGCTATATTCACTTTGGAATATCAGAGTCTTTAGTTTTTCCGACTAATTTCACGATCATCTTTTTCTTCCATTCGATATAATTATCGTCAGAAGGTGTTTGAGGGAAGAGAATTGAGAGTTACAGTGCTACGCGAGAAAAATAAAATTACGAAGTATTGCAATAGAAAATTTGCTAATTATGTTTTATCTTATTTTTAGGATAAGTGCAGGAGAAATGCTAAACACTTAATGCGAATGAAATCAAACTCCTCAAAAAGTGGCATTCTGTTAATTTCGTTCAATTTGGACCTACGTGATTTTTTTTTCCGCTTTCCCATCTGGCGTTAAGTTTTAACTAAAGCATAAAATGACATTCAAGTCTTAATGTTTAATTAGGTTAGAAATTCAGAGTTTTTTATTTTTTAAATAAAGCGACAAACTAAAAAATATATAAAAAAGTAAAAAGTTCGGGGAAAAACTACTATGGAAGGAGGCTCAGCCTTGCCCTGCGGTGGCCGCCCCACTATCAATTGGGCGTCGACGATGACTATGGGGTGTCAGTCCTCGCCCAGATCTGGGGTTGACAGTTACAGGTGAATGACCATCTTGTATTTTTTTTTTTATAGAAACTTTTAGCTTTTTATTTTTTAAATATAATTTAACTAAATTTAGGCAAAAATATTTGAGATTTGAAAATCTCATTTAGTATTTTAGTTACTTAATGCCATGTCGAATGAGAAAATAATAAAAATATCAATTTCGGCATTTTCTAGTGCTACCTAAATAGTAGGTTTGGTGGCGAATGTGTGACGTTTGGAGTTACCATTCGTCAAATTGTCCCAAATGGAAAAATTAGTGATCCGTTTCCCCTGCAAATCATGGCCTTAACTACTCGGTCCCCGATGGCCAACAAAGGGTAATTAACAAAATTTCGGCAAGGTACGCAGCTCTCATGGTCGTTCGTGCTACAATGTTTTCCCATGGATTAGACACGCGTTAGCCGTAGGAAGTGTGGTTCCAAAAAGTGACTTCGATTCATCAATGCCCATGCTAGTTTGACAATGAGCGAAATGATTTGATAGCACCATTTGACGCGTTTTACGATTTGATTTCTAAATTTTTGAAAATTTTAGGATTCAATTAGGACTCCGTGATAAATTTTAAGGCTTTTAATGTACTTATTCTTATTGTTCTGTAATTTATTATGTTATTCTATAGATAGTGTTTTGGAAGGTAAGAAAAAATGCGACGAAAATCACTTTTACCTTACGGAGATACCACCCCTGGCAAAAGGGTGGAGTTGTGAAGGCGCCCATATTAGCAGCACCCTCTCCATCCATTTTAAATTTTTTGCCGAATCTCTCTCGCTCGCTTTCATTCATTCATAGTTCATACTTCAAAGGTAGGGTTTTGCTCTCTGCTAAATTGAAATTCTCTTCCCAGACTCGATCTTCTCAAATTCTCCCAGTCTTTCTCCTCGAAATCGACTGCAATCCCTACATTGCCATACCCCACATTGGCCGCCATTTACGAGGGGGGGTGGATTTCGGCGCTTCTCTCCCTCGTTTCCCTCATCAATTTCCCCGCCGAGGGATTCGCGAGGCAAGGTGGAGCGATGATGAAGAGTTTGGTGGATCCGTCGACGGCGTTCCTGGCCGCGAGCGGAGGCGACACCGTGAAGCTGTTCGACGTGTCCGTGGAGGCTGGGGATCCGTGTACATTGAGCTACGCGCCGTCGCCGGGGAGCACCGCCCACTCCGTCAAGTGGAATCACACCAGTGAGTGACGGTCTCGTTGTAGCTCTCCGTCCTGCTTCGGGGAAATTTAGGTCTAGCTTCGAGTGTTCTTGTTTCCGCATTTTACACTCTGTCGGCGCAATTAGATTGCTTTTCTGCGCCAAAGTGAGGATTGAGTGATCGATTGGTCTTCACGAAAGTGATAGGCTTGTGGTAATCGTAAATGAAGTGTTTGGCTACTAGCCAGTCCGGATAACTGGTGTGGGAGTGATTGGCTGTGTGTGAAACGAGGAGAGTTTCGTGTAGGGTTGTCTCCAGCAGCATGTATAAAGAAGATTAACAAGAATTCATATCGTGCCCGGTTAAAACATTCGGGTTTCTCTTTTTCTAATTTTTTTTTTTTTGGTGATCTTCAGATTTAGTTGTTGCTAGTGCTGGGGAAGACGGGAAGATCTCGCTGTGGAGGAAAAATGGTCAAAGCATGGGGACGTTATCTGTGTCTGGGACAGATGGTGGAGACAACACTGAGGTACCCAGATTTACGCTCTAGTTCTTTCCCCATTGTTAATCAAGCTAAAAAAGGCTCACAGACAGTTGTTTTCTATTTATAGTGGTTACTATCTCCTGTTGTTTGTAGTTGTCCCTTGCATTAGGTTTGGGATGTCAAAACTTTTAATTTCTGTGTCCACAAACACATTCCTTACCCAGCTACTATGTCTGGGAAATTGCTCCTCCATATTTTTAGCACACGAAAGAAAGAAAAATAAAACACCATTTTTATCCCATTTGTCTTGCTTTTCGTTAGGGCTTACAACATAGTGGCTTGGAGAAAGGGGGATATATCCGTTGAGTGGAGACTGGATATCTTAACTCTAATGATTCAGTTTTTTAGATTCTAGAAATTGTTACCTACAATCTTGAAGCATATTTAATGACTTTACTTGTACAATGTACGTGAGTACAGTTGCAAGAATTTAATGAAATGGACAGAAAATCCTGCATTTCAATCTCATTAGCAATTATTGATGATTCACAATTCCACTTGAACTTTCACATATATATATATATATATATATATATATATATATATATATATATATATTGGTGATGGGGCTACTATTTTCTTGCTTCTTTGCACAATTCTGACTCATTGCATAAGAAACTAACATGTAGCATGAGGATCACAAATAAAAAGAACTCAAGTTTTCATATCTGTCATGCTACCATGGTCATGGCATTGACTTACTGTAATTTTCTTGGCTTTCAGGAATCTATCATGGCTATTAGCTTTAGCAACAAGGGATCCAGATACATATGCTCCGGGGGGAGTGATAAAGTTGTAAGAATATGGGATTTGCAGAGGAAGCGATGCATTAAAGGGTTAAAGGGTCATACCAATACAATAACAGGTGCCATGTACAACTGTAAGGATGAGCACTTGGCTTCTATCAGTATCAGTGGAGACCTCATTCTTCACAACCTTGCATCTGGTGCAAGGGCGGCTGAACTGAAGGACCCCAATGCGCAGGTCATATATTGATTTCATCTTAAACTGCAGCGTGATGCTTGCTGGCTCTGCTTTGTAAGCTAATTTTATTTTGCTGGATGATTCAAGACCAGGTACTTAGGGTACTTGACTACTCAAGGATTAGTCGACACCTTTTGGTAACTGCTGGCGATGATGGGACAGTTAATCTCTGGGACACTACTGGTCGTAGCCCCAAGGTTTACCTTTATGTTTTAACATATGCTTGCTACCATTGCGATGTTTTGTTACTTTATTTCGAGATCCCTGTGGACGTGGATATGGTTATTATTTACCTGTGCCATTTCATACTATTGCTTTTCCTGTTCAAAGCTATTCTTGTAGAAAATCATGGAGAATTGAAAAGGTTGTCATTGTTAATAACTCTTCCAGAGAATTTCCTGTACAAATTAGATTGCCAATCAGATTAGCAATATAACTTCAGATATGATATTATGGCTCCATTAAGCATGTTGTTTTCGATTTTTCAATGTCTTTTGGAAGGAGATTTTATTTGAATTCGAATGAGCATCATTGTCAGACTGCCTCTTCTTTAACAAACACGCACCCACCCCCCACACAACCACCAAATGGTTGGCTAGTCTGTTTCTCATTTTCAGTAAGTATATGAGGCAATGTTTTGATGGTTCCTTTGTTTTCTCTAAGATTGCTTGGTTGAAGCAGCATTCTGCACCAACTGCTGGTGTTAGCTTCTCTCCATCCAGTGATAAGGTTTGTCCTTCCACTCACTAGCAGACCTGCATTTTAGTTCTTCGTGAATAGAATATCAGATAGCTATGGGCATAGTGGATTTGAAAGATAGTTGTCCTTTTTTTTTTCCCTTTTTGATAAGGTCTACCCATTGTTGTGGATGATCTAAACACTGTTGATGATTCTAATATCCAGAATATCTGTGGCAGATGATCGCCAGTGTTGGTTATGATAAAAAACTGTATACCTATGACTCTGGATCTAGAAGGTTCTCCTCCTGCACTTCCTATGAAGCACCTTTCTCTTCGGTGGCTTTTAGAGACGATGGATGGATATTGGCTGCGGGAACCAGCAACGGTCGCATAGTTTTTTATGATATCCGGGCAAAGCCTCAACCTTTCACTGTTCTTCGTGCTTATAATAGTTCAGAGGTGATAGATGTTTTCCATATTTACCTTTACGCTTGAAACTTCAAATTTGGATACTCATCCATTTGTAGTTGGTTCTTTGTATTGTAAATCTTTTTCTGTGATTTGAATAGTCTCCCTAACATGCACATAGAAACTACCTAAGTAAGTCTTTGTTTTCGTGTGTTTCATTGAACTATTTTTCCTGTTCTCCAATACTCCCATCAAGCCCTTTTAACACTGATTTTTTGTCGCAAGAGTTGCTTCTGACTATTTATGGGTCCTTCCATGTCTTTTGCAAGAGTAAAACATCCCCTTCCCCCTTTTTCTCGACTTTGGATTGCCGGCCCGATAAGGAATGAAATTGAGTTGGATATGTTAGTGGGCATGGCCTAGCATGGGTGTAGAAAAGAATAACTGAGCCTGTTTATTTTACGTGAGGTTAACATGCATAAAGGATGGTCACTCTGTGTCTCCATGAATAGAGAAGCATGTTGGTATGCAAATGTGACCAATATGAGGAGGCATTTGTTGCATCAATCTCCCTCTCATAATGTTCATTGGACGGTAGTGGGTTATATGACAATACGGAAGGCATTTGTATCAGGGGATACATGAAATAAAATGAGTTAAAAGAAATCCTGTAAAAGATTGAAATTGAGCATTGCTGATTTTTCCGCTTTCTCTGCTGGTGTCTCCACCTATTATGCTCATTCTTGATTCCTGAATTGAATGCAATCTCTGCTGGTTTTTGGATCTGGCATCATGTTAGGAAATCCAAGTATTTATTCATTTAGATACATTTGGTTGAACTTTCTCTTTCCAATTTAAGACCATTCTTGAATATTAGCATGCCGAATGCAGCCTATGTATTTCAGTTTGTTTGATTGTATGAACAACTAAAGGAAATACCCATTGTATGAACAACTGAGGAAAATACCCTGCTTTTGGTATAGTGATATATATACTCCTTTGTCCATTGGATAACAGATCTCTCTTCCTGCTCCACAGAATGGAACAGTAGTAATGGCCTCTGCTGCTTCTTTTGGAGCTAAATTTTGTGATGAATGACTGGAAAAGCATATCTGCTGGAGGCCTTTTTCGTGCCTTATTAAAATGGCTGTGAAACTTAGAATTTCGCTATCATTATCTAATTGTTGTTAAACTCTACAGTAACTCTGATTAGAAAATTGGCCTTGAAATCCTAGTCTTTCTATAAACTGAGTTTCTGTGGTATTAATCAGGCTGTTACGAGTTTATGCTGGCAAAGAGCCAAACCAGTTATTGTGAATGAGAGTAGCTGTTCGGCTGAGACTGCTCTTCTTGGAGGTGCTGATGAAGAATCAATACTTATGCCAGATCCACTTCCCTCCTCAACATCATCGAACCTTACAATATCTACTTCAGTATCTGGCTCACGTAATCCTGGCCGATCAAGTCTTTCTCTAGATACAACTTCGCTTATGACAAGCAGCAGTGGATTAACCATGAGCACGCAAAATTTGGTTTCATCTGAGGAGACACCCAACAGAAGCCATCTATGGCCTGGTGGGACATTGGCTAGGTTGCATGCTCCACGTTCTACATTTAACCCAAAGGATGACATGGAGGTTTTCTCTCCCCTTGTTGATGTCCAGCCAATCACACCCTCACTTGATAAACTATGGAACGACGATGATGGTAGGAAGAAGGATCTTTCTGCTCTTGATAAGAGACCTTCTTCGTTGTTGTTTCCTTCATCCAATCGACGGTATCCTTTTACTGAGGATGGAAGTAACATTCATCCTATATTTGATTGGAAATCCAGCTCCAATTCAGGACAGGTTTGATACTTTCACTTGTCCCATGAAAATGCTATAAGCTTTTGTTGTTTGATACGCATTGTGAATGTAAATGTGCTCATAGAGACAGTACTGCAATTTCTACTTGCTTCCATAATTGAGAGCCAGATTTATATTTTGGCTCTTATGAGGCAAAGGTAGAAGATGGACCGGGCCCATATGTCTTCATACAAACAGTCTAGGAGTTCGATATGATTTTGATTTCAAAGTGATTTTAAATATTTCCTGGATTTCACAGTTTTTCTTTCAATGAAAAGTAGAAGGCGTCCTATTGTGCTAGATTAATTCTATGTGGGATTTTGTTAGAAGACAATTCTGTTTCGCTAGAGCAACTCTGGTGGATTGTTTCTGTCTTACCATAGACATCGTGCCACTCAAATCTTATAGGAGTTACTTGTGAAAATCATGGACGGTTTCTTTACTTTGTGCAGGATGAGAATCGAATTTTAACGCAGCTTGGATCTAATACTCCTCAATCATCCAAGAGTGAAGATTCTTCTACCACTCCTCCAGAAGCTTGGGGTGGGGAAAAGGTATTGGACAAATATGCTCATATTCGCCAGCCTCTCGCTTTGCCATCCCGTCTAGGAACGTTAGCTGGAAGTCAAACATCAGGGTCAATGTTTTCGTTCCAAGATTTTCCCCCATCAGTGAGCCCGACAAGTATCAGCTCTTTAACAAATTCTAACTTCGATTACACTAATTTGCGGAGTAAAGATGCTTCCAACATTCAGGAGACTCCACTTGGATATTCAGAACTTCCTCCCTCTAGTTCATTGTCCTTGTCTTTCGGGCCGAAAGGCGTGATGGGACAAACTACAGTGGAATCTTCTGGAACAGCATCTTTGACCCTGCCACGGCGACTTTCCACTTATGCTGAGAGAATTAGTACTACTTCTTCCTTCAGTGACGGACCATCCATCTCAGTAGGTTCACCAAAAACCAAGAAAACAGGAGTTGAAACCAAGGAAGAGCTTCTTAGCAGTTTGTTATCTAGGTCACAAACATCGGCTGCCTTGGAACCAGGGACTCTTCCAATGATCAATGTAAGAATTCAAAACTGTTTGAATAATGTTTTGTTCTAGAAACCACAAAGAATGTTTTTGTCTGTCTCACTATGGGGAAGTGTCACCTATGATGGATATATGCTAACATCGTTCAATGAATAATGGTTATTAGTGGTGGCTTTGAAGGCAAATTATTGTCTTCTACACTGTGCATGCGCAGTATGATAAGATCTAATCAATATTGTGTCACTTTTACAGGGAGGAATACCACATTTTCAGAAGACCCCTCATGTAGATTCACAGCAGGGAAGTTCCTTTACATTGCAGCTCTTTCAACGAACCCTTGAAGAAACCCTAGTTTCCTTTCAGAAATCAATTCACGAGGATATGAGAAATCTACATATTGAAATATTGAGACAATTCCATATGCAAGAGGTATGCTCATACATTTTTCCTCCTCTCTCAATTTTCTCTGATTATTTCTTGCTTCCATTGAATAGATGGAAATGTCGAGAGTGATGGCCTCAATTCTGGAAAATCAAGCTGAGTTGATGAAAGAAGTCAAATATCTGCGCAGAGAAAATCAACAGCTTCGCCAGTTGCTTTGAGATAAGAGCACTTAGCTCGATAATTTTTGCTGGAAAAAGGTTAAATCTCTCTTCCTTTCAGTATTAGAGTCTCTTGATTGCTTCTGTTTGACTCAATGAAAAAGCAGCAATTTCCTAATTAAAGGTCATGTGGGGGGTGGGTAGATACTAAGAGACAAATGCAAATGTACTATGTGATGTAGGAATTCACTGTTGTACAGAGGTATTCTATTCTGCTGATAATGTTCTTCAAGCCAGCATAAGTTTGTTTGTAATATGTATCAGATACGTTGAGCTCATTCGTAGCTTTGATTTGGCTGAGTGGTATTGGTTTTCTTCTGTGATAGTGTTCCAAGTGTCATGATTCACTGATAAAGGATCTATTGTACTTGACTTAAGGAAGCCTTTTCAGACACTAATGGGAAGGACTGTAAAACTACTGTGGTATCAGCTTCATAATAGAATTGCTGAATCAGGATTTTGGATCAGAAACAGGAAGTTTGAAAATCACAATAACTAACTGAAAGCTTCATGGTTTTTGGTTAAAAAAAAAAAAAGCTTCCCCTTTTTTGGGGCAGATTTTTTATGGGGGAATTGGTAACATCTGATCTTCCAGAATCTCTTATCAGGAAGTATGTATAGGCAACGGTTTAGTGATACAAGTCCATTTTGTTTTTCTCTCATTTGACATGGGATAAGTGCAGGAATCGGATTTCAAGGGTTTGGTCATCGGTCAATTGATGACCTTAACGACTTAAGGTCTGGTGAAAACTCCAACCAAGTCTACAGCTCATCGTGGGGTGGAATTAAGTCGTCTGAAATCTCACATCTTTCAAGTGTTATTTCTGATTTCTGAATTCTACCCACTGCGTTCTCTAGACCGAATTGTGATTTATTTGAAATGGCAAAACTTTCAAGCTTGTACACATGTGATATATTTACTCTTTGTTAAAGTTTCATGAATGAGAACCGTTGAAAATCTGTCTATATTAATGTCGGAAAGCAAACAATGTCTTAGGTGGAATAAAACGAAGTTTTGGTCGAAAAATTATTTGACAAAACTTTGATGGATAGTAAATATGTTACATGGATAAATGTATCATATAGATACAAGTTTGGAATTTTTTTATCACAAAAAAAAGTTAAAAGGATATAAGTATCATGGTAGGCATGATTTTAATTTTTCGTGTCACAAAAAAAATTAATGGTAAATATATAACAGTGCGCGTGTTTAGAATTTTGTGGCTTTTTATTTATTTTAAAACGTTAAAAGTACAAGTCAAAAAATGGGACTAGAGAACTCAAAAAAAAAATCAAATAAATTTTATGACCAAAAAAAAGAGAAAAAAAATCAAATAAATTAAAAGGAATCGAATCCAAAAAAAATGCCGTGATTGCTATGCACAGATTACCAGTGGACCAAATGGCCGATTGAATTGCACACTTGGAAGTTGCAAGCGGGGCCAATCCACCGTTGCTCCTCCAACGACAAATGAGCTAAAAATATGTTAATATAAGTCTTTCCAGTCAACAACACAACAGAGCCTGTGTTCTTCTGTAAAAGGGAGAAAAAGCCCACTCTTAACCAGTATCCAAACTACCTTCTTTGCTTTGACTATTGGTCAATGCTCAACTCAACTAAATTACATCAAATAAATAGCATCACGGCAGAACAATCAAGAAAAGATTCCCGTGCGTGATGAAGTATCTCCTGGCAGTTTGACAACACGCAATGCAGTTTCAGCATTTCCAGTAAAGATCTTTTGCTAGTGTGCAAGGGACAATTTCCTTCCAGGACAGATCCAACTCATCCGCAATGCAGTGTATTCCGTCACATAGCAATGTAAGAGGGCTTCAAGTGGGTCTACAACTTCACCTTTTGACAGTCTCAACACGTCACCCACGAGATGTAAAGAGCCAGTCACGAGGACCTAAAACATTATCCCAAAGAAACAACTGTAAGTTAAATGATACGATCATCCAGTAGTAAAGGAGCACAAAAAGGTTGAGTCGAAAAGTAGCATGCATCTCTAGGAAATTTGACCCCATTTGATTTTATTAAGCTTGACAGGAGATGCATCCTTCTGCAAGTCGAAAGTTTGGTCATGAATGATTTATCAAGTCAAGAGTCCATGCACCAGTTGTAAGCATTTCAGGCAAGTCAACCGTGCATGAAGATTCTCATACTAGAAGATTACTATTTCACTCTGGCTCCTTGTTCAAAAAATAAGGGAAAAGCCTGAAGTTTCCTAATGTAATAGTTTATGGAAAGAGGGTGAAATGAATAACAAGTGACAAGTTTTCATGAACTGAAAGAGCATAAAGAAAACTAGAAAAGATACTAGTCCTCTTTTTCCTGCTGCTAGTGTCGAGAAAGCACACATAAAAGTGGCAGAAAAGGATGCATGTGAAAAGCAAAGGTAAGAGAGGTACCCTATTGCTAGAACTGCAAAATACAAATTTGTAGCTACAATTCCTAGATTTAACATTCACCAAGCTTGTGCTTCTAATCTTATTGATACGGGATTCTTTCAAATATAATCATACTATGCATTGATGTAACGAAATATTGCTAATGTACTTCTCGCTAGATTCATGCCTAGGCCTCCGCAGTATTTCTGTTGTCAGGGTCCCACATCTGACTATTCACATCAGTTGGCTATCCTCAGTTATGTACCAACTATGTAGTCAATAACCAAAAATTTGCTTAACATCAACCCAAAACCAACATGCGGAATTAGTTAAATTAAAATTACATTCTAGTCTAAGTTACCCTAAGTTCTTTTCCAAATAAAAGATTCTATACATCAAGCGAAAATATAATAGGAAACATTGGAACAAGCTAGCCATTTCTTTCCAGAAAAGGTATATCAATCCTGTGCATTCACAGATGGAACAGAGTTGATTCCTGAAATCCGAAGCAGGTAAATGCTCATCAATAAAGTAGCCTTACCTGAAACCGCACTGAGCGATTCTGTTCCGCATTGTCCCTCAGCCACTTAATAGCTAATGGAAGAGAAGAAAACACGGCACTATTCTCACAACTTTTAATGCAAGCTTCTGTATCATCCCTAACTTCATCACCAGCAACATCTATGTTCTTGGCCTCGCCTTCTATACATCACATGTATGAAGAATATATGTAAGTGGAAGACATTACCAGATATAGCCCATAGACAGATCTAAGGCACATAAAATACTACCTTTTTCACCTTGGATAAGGTTCTCCCCAAACTTTTTGCAAGCAAGCTGCCATGACAAATCAACTTGAGAATTGCTAGGAGGTAGAGCATGGGACCCAACCTTGTAATATACAGATATGTTCGGAACAAAAAGTGCCTTCTTGAAGTGCACTCCTGGACATTATAATACATACATGTGTCATTATACATCTATCCAAACGACATCCTCAAATTAACATACTGCCCAGCAATTCAATGCATCTAATAAATATGCAGAACGTGAGTTCTTTGTGGAAATGATAACTGGCATATGCTGGAGAAGAAAGTGTTTTTAAAATGGGATCAGAAAAAAGCTGGTCAAAGAGGTTGCTCTTGGTCCAGTAGTTTGACTACTTTGTTGGTAATGCAGTTCAGCCTAGTTAAGATCATAATTACATTTTAGTTTAAAACGTGACTCTACTCTCTGATTTACAGAGTCCGCAAAATTTTCTAGGTGTATCTCAGCTGGTCATGTAAGGATGTTATTGAACAAGCACTTCTCCAAAATTTAAGCTTTCAGAAAACATGTCCAGAATGCATATGCGCATCTATCTTTAACACTCCCTTGCATGTAAGCCAGATCAAGTGTGAAATATAATGATGTGAACGAAACAACAGCAAACAACACAACAACAGACGACAGTATAAGATACTATTGCATGCTAGTAATGGCCATTGGGCACTTTCACATATACCTAGAGGCTTACTAGTTAAAGCTTATATGACCCTCGATATGTTGTAGTTTCTCAACATTGGTGGGTAAGTATGGCGAAGCCATACAAAAATCAATCTAGATATCCATGTAAGAGATGTTTAAATCTGTAGCTGAAACAAAAAATCTCAAACATTTACCCTGGCTTCATTTTTACTACTGCTGATTCAAACAAATGCACTGGCTTCTCCTTCTAAATAAGGACATGAAGACAAATGAAGAAATGTATTATCGTATCATGAATTGGGGAAAGGACTAGTTGATGATGCAATAGATATTGAACATTTACCATAACTAGCGCATGTACTCATTAGGCGAGGAAGGAGCAACTTGGGATCTCGCACGGACATGCAGTTAAAGAGAAGTATCTGCATTTGTCACATAAATTAGCTCAGATCACTAGAAAGGCGCAATGGATTAGTCATAGGAGCAAAACCCTCCCAACATATTCACTTTACATCCAAAGGAAGGAAAATCCATGGCTAATGGGACAAGGCCACAAAAATAGAGAAAGAAAATAAAAGCCATCAATGCTTAAATGAACGGCGAATGTAATTTCTAAATTTGCACAAAGCTGAAAAGTTTTCCAATATTCCAACCAGCTGTTTGATCAGTGGAATTGAGGACGCCAACTCCTAGTTAAGAGAGCTGG
>JAGVVM010010073.1:0-13207 GCA_019149425.1 Psidium friedrichsthalianum | reverse complement strand
CGAAAAATGAAATAAAAGAAAGGGGCCCAGTCTTTCAAAGGAAAAAGAAAGCATCGGATTCCTTTGCCAATTGTCTTCCACATGCAATAATTTACGTCCACAGGATCAAATCACCGATCGTCTACGGATCAATCGCCCCCAGCAACAAATGACAGCGCCCCAATTAATTATTACGTCATAAATATCCAAAGGTCAGTTAATTACTTATGTTACGAGAGGCAATAATCAAACCTCTAGAGCCTCTAAGGGGTAATCGATTCCTAGTTGGGCCGGTTCCACCCTAAAATCGGGAATAAATAATATAATTGAGAGGCGATCCCAAATTTCTTTCTCTTTATTCGTTAAAAACCATGCATATATATATATATATATATATATATATATATATATATATATATATATATGCAAGAATCGGTTTGGTTTCCGGTTGCTCCGGTTGCATAACCACTTTGAATTGGCCCATTAGATTTGATTTCCAGGCACGGTCCGAGCTAGGCCAATACATGTTAGGCTCTTTTGAGTTCGAACGGAGTGTTTGAACTTCATGACTGTTGACGGTTAGCCAGACAGGGAAAATTTGCAATATCCAATTCAAGGAGTCGAGATTTAGAAATTTTCATATGGGGTTCTACGAATCATGGTGTATCATTTCGTAAAATTGCCTTAAGACATCAAGCGGTAAAGGAAGACGACGGCTTTCACTAGCCCCTCTATAGAGCCATTGGAGGCGATTAGACTGGTTCCTTAAAAATCGAGTCGTGGTCAGATGGAGGGCCACGTGGATTTTAGGAATTATCTTGTCCGTATTTCTTTCTTTTATCATTTTCGGCTTAATTGCCTAATAGTGTTATTGAGGATCCACTTCGGCTGGTGTCTTTTAACAAAAAATCAGTGCTTGTAGCGATTGTCGTGCTAAAACCATCAAAAGATATTTTCTGCCGCATGTTTAGTACATTTGTATTTGTGTTACTGGTATTCTAAGAATTTTTTAACCTCGGTGAAAATCGAACATGAACGAAAATCTAGTAAAAAAAATAAAGAAGTATGTCGAGATATATGTGTAAGTTATGTTAGAAAAATTTCACGTCGGATGATTGATGTGATGCAAAGCAGTGAATATATTCTAGTCGACCATGATTCATTGAATTAAGTTTTTGAGTGAAAATGAGTCCAACTGAATATATTGACAAGCTCGCACTTGAGTTTCCTCTTGGCGAAGTCTCCGAATAAATGTATTATACTTTTTATGTTCGCTCCCAATAATTGGTTACTGGTACAAAGCCGGTAGTAAATTGGTGGGCCCCAATCTGTTACTAGTGTTTAACGAATGTCTCAACAAAAGAATCTGGTGGCCAACATGATTTTTTGGGCGATATGCATTATGGTGTGGCAACGAGTACCGATACCAAATTTCATGGTTGGGTACGCAGAAAGAAACTAGGGATGAAGTTGGGATGTAGAACGATTAATTAGATTAAGGGAGAGCAAACTTAACATCGAGCTCACATGTTAGGAGGGAGATTGTTGAGATACATTTATACGTTGTGTTAAAGGAGTTCTACATTGAAAAATTGGCATGATGTAGTTTCGGACTTGAGCTCCCTTTTGGCAAGCTCCCAAAATGAAGATATCGAATTTTTATTACATGCTTCCAAAAATTGTTATCAAACTTGATAGTAGATTGGTAGCCTCAATTTGTTCCTGGTATCTGGCGAATATCCCAAGTGAAGAATTTGATGACCAACATGGTTTTCATGCGATGGGCATTTTGGTGTAGCAACACAGACCCAATGACAAACTCTGTAGTTGGGCATGGAGAAAGAGATCAACGATGAAACTTGACGTTGATGGAGATTGGAGCCAAGATTAAGGATGGGCTACTTAACACTGAGCTCATACGTGATGGGAAGATTATCGAGATATAAGTGTAATTTTTTTTGTTAGAGAAGTCCCACATCAAAAAATTAGCATGGTATAAATCAAATAATATATCTTAGTAGCCCCATAATTTATTGATTTAAGCTTTTTGAGTAAAAGTTAGTCTTATTGAATATGTTAATAGGTTTAAACTTTGGTTCTCTCTTAGCAAGTTCCCTAAGTAAAGGTATTGGACCTTTATTGCATACTTACAATGCAATATAATAACTCCCAATTGCATAAAATGCTACGTTTTTTTTTGGCCGGTAAAATGCTAAGTAGCAGCATGCTAATATCGGTATTCTATATTCATATGCTAAAGATCCATTTGTTACATGAAAAACGGATGATTTGAAAAATATTTTTTTAAAAGTAATCGCTCATATCATTCGAAAAAATGAATAAACGAAAAATATTTAGATTGATTTTAGGAAAATATTTTTTTAAATAATTCATATTTCGTTAGACAAATGGAGCGAAGAGATGGGCATGTAACGCGCCATCGAATTAATTAGTCACGAAAAACATCGATCACTATTTCTTACATCAATCTAACAAATCGTTGTCCAATAGCGTGGGGGCATCTGGCCTTACAAGAATCCAACGAGACAGCTTTTTTACCTCTGGCGATCCTGTGAACGGGGCGCACGTGTCCCGCCTTTTCCGCATATCGCCCGCAAGTGGAACTCCCAGATCATGTGGACACGTGTCGCGATCACCGACCATGATCGACCGACGGACGGAAGCCGAGATGCGATCTGATCAGGGGCGGCGGGGGCGGGACCCATCGCGGTTGAGCTTCCTTGCACGTTGCGTTGCGGTGGAGAGGGACCGGTCGGCGTCAATTACGGTCGTTGGCCGCCCCTCCAGACAGATCAGAGCGCGATTTTTGGCGTGGCCCGTTCCTTTCGGCCGGATCGACCATATATTATGCACATCTGGCGTGGACCCACCTTCAATTCATTAAATCATTAATCGGATTCCAAACGAAAAATATTTATTTTGTCAATATATATATATATATATATTAATATCTCTGTTGCGCTTTTTAAAAGAAAATTGGCGAGTTCCATCACATTTTTTTTAACGGCTCGTCAGTCTCGCATTGAATATGAATTAATGAGATCATCGGAAGGTCTTCACGATCCAACTATTAAGATTTTAGCTTCTATTGACCCATTTATCATATTGCCCATTAAGTAAGTTGACCCTCTGTGTTGCAAACAACTTAATTTGCCGAATGACTCACCGAGACGAGGAGTTAATTTTCCATACAAATTGGATCGTAACTTTGCGCTGACGATGACGCCCATATTAGAAAGTTCAGCATCTAACGAGATTAAACTTGTCAAAGAATCACTGTTGACATTGACTTGAGATATTCAGTCAAGTAAAAAAAAAAAACAACGATACTTAATCGGGTAAGGAAGGACTTACTTGATCCATTAAGTAAAATATGCACAATCAATCACCAGTAGAACGTTGCTGCTCATGCTATCGAAATCTATCGACAACAATTACAGATCAATGCATAATAAGATATTGCGGTATCAATCATCACCAAACAATTTCTAATTCCAATTTTTCAGCGTCTTTAGATTTATAAAAAAAATTAAAAATATAATAATTAAATTTTCAGCCCTTATTATTCGGTTTCTTCAAACGGAGGTTGAAACTATTTATTTAACGGCAGCCGTCGATTTCGTTGGAACGGTCAAAGTTGGAAACTTGGGGGATGTGTGGAAGCCAGCCCAGAAGGCGAGTGGGGGAGGGTCGGGCCTGTCCGAATGTGGGTGCGTGCTTCGGTTGTCGCGCTCCGCATGACGTGGTCGGTCAAAGTCAAAGACTCCAATGGTCGACTCTTCTTACCCTCTTTTTTTTTTTTTTTTCCAACTTTATATTATCTTTGATTTGACGTATAATTTATTGCATAATATAATAGTCGTTAAGACACTTTTGCCCTTGGGATATTTCTTTTATTCAGGCGCCAAATTGCTTTTCATCGATATGGAAACCTCCATAATCTCGAAAAGGTGCTTCAAAGCAGACCATTAAATTAGACATGTTGATAGTATACAATCCAAAGTGCTATTTTCAGATCTTAAATTATCTCACTTCCTTTTTTTTTTAAGGCAGTTCTTTTTAATTTCCTTTCCGAGATAAGAGGGAAAAGTCCCCAATAGAGAAAATCGTAAAAAAAAAAATAATCAAGTGATTTTATATCCGTAGGTGTACACAGAAGACGCTATTCTCGCTACTTTCAATCATTTTTCTTTTATCTTTTTCACTTTGCATTCCTTGTAATATGCATCAACTTTATACAATTTAAGCAAGCCTCGAAATTAACATAATCAAATAAAAATAAAACTTATTTCTATTTGGGCTGCAAACAGACATAATTTTAGGGGCTTTCGCCTCTTATCAAGCAAATGCTTGATTGAATTGGCTAAATATAGAAAATAACCCCAAAAAAAAAACCAAAAGAAAAAAGAAAACCCAAGATTCGCACACAATCAAAAAGCATTATTAGGCACGTCACATGGCACGTCAACGATTTCCAATCAAAATTAATTGAATAGATTTGATTGATACAAATGCAAAAATTTTATGATTCAATTGGCAAAAAAAAATATATTTAGAAATGGAATGGCGCAATTACAATATGTTTATGGTTTTTTTTTGGTAATCCTCCCGAGAATATATCATATTGCGCTAATGCCATCTCATATCTTAAACTCGAAAAATCAATTTTGAAACAAAGAAATACAAGACAAAAAAAAAAGAGTCTTTGAGGAAAGTGAGTCCACGACCACAAATATTAGCGAAATCACGTTCCTTAATTAGGCGATTTCCTTGCGGAATTAGACAAGAAAAGTGCGAGACAAAGGGAATTAAATAATTTTAGTCGATTCTTTTATCCCCCCATTAGAAAATGAAAACGATGGAGATAATCGCAACGTGCCAAAAATATCAACCGCACCTTCGCAGAACCCCGAAAAAGGCGCATTGAAATATCAAAGAGCAAGTAGAATGTGGTATAACCCAAAAACGACGCCGTCCCCGCGCGTTCACACGCCTCCCCACTCCACCTGATCTCTCTCGCATCGATCCCGTCCTTCCCCTAATAAATTCGGGTCCCAACCTTCCGTGTCTCGCCCTCTCCTCGTTCTCTCTGCGTGGCGCATCCTTCTCCTCTCTTTCCTGGGCGGATCCCTAGAGGTATGCCTCTCGCTCTTTGTAGATCTCGATCTTCGTGTGTTAGGTTTGCATCGTCACCTGCTAGCTCCGGTAGCTTTGCGATTCCCGTGCTGGATCTGTTTGCCTTCGTTTCTGATTCCGTCGGAGCTCGTCGCGGTGTTTTACGTTGCTTCGCGTCCGTCTTATGCGTGCTTTTGGGCCGTCGGATGTCGGTTTCAGCTCAATTGAGCCGCGGATGCTTCTATTTTGCCATTTCGTAGCAAGAGTTGTCTGCCTGGTGTGGAGTGCTGGGGGATGAACCTGTTTTTCTCTAGGTGTTTGCTCCGATCTAGCAATACCGAGTGGGAAACTCTGTAGCTGTTTTGTTTTTTGGAGTTTAGAAGAATTGATTGGGCGTTTCTGAGAGGATTGTTTCGGTTATACTGGCCGGTTCGATCAGATCTTGTGTAGTTTTGTGGCTGCGTGTGTTGATTTTGTTGTTTTGGATGTGGTTAGGCGTTCTGGTTCGGACTACAGCGGTTTTAAGAGATGGATCATTTCCGAAGTGTTGAGCAGAACGCCTTTGTTGCCGCCTTTGAGGAGATGAGGGGCTTCGTCTCCGGCGCTGACCGGAGGGAGTCGGTTGTTTGTCCCAAGCCTCGCCGACTGGGGTTTTGTCCAACAACCCTTTGAGGTCTCAGATAAGGTAATTCTTTGTCTTGTGTTTGGATGAATTGTTTTGGTGTTTGAACTTTTGAAATAACACTGTGGTTTCTGATGAGCAGCCATCGATCTGAGATTTGCAAATCGAAAGCCGCGGCAGAGCTTCTGGACCTCATCCTTAAGAAGGTAGTTGGATCTGTCTCATCAATCGACATCTGATCTTGTCTGAACTGGCTGGAATTCTGGCTCATCCTTTTGTTGCTTAATAGTCAAGATCTGAATTCAGTTATTGAATGCTTTGGTTCTTTGAAAGTATGAATCAGTTTGTTCAGCTATTTTGGTTCATATTAAGTGTCCTAGGCCTATTGTTTTGTTAAGTGGATCTATTGAACCGTCCTTTTGCAATTTTTTCACGGGGAAAGAGAGGAATAGGAATAACTTGAAAACAGCTGCTCAATTGACACATTAGGAATTCGTTAGTAACTAACCGGCGCAAAATGTATTTTTAAGTTAAATCTAATGTTTTTGTCCATTTCTGCATTAACATTTAGTCCTTAGATTCATTTTTTATCCGTTAGCCTGTTGCATTAAAGGAGGTTTAATTTGTTGCAGGAGGATTATGAGTTGGAGCCACAATCTCCACTGCCGGTTGCTTCGACTCCCCCATTTTTTGCTGGATCTCCACCAAGAAGGGCTGAGAATCCTTTAGTACAGGATGCACGCTTTAGGGATGAAAAGATTACTCCTATTATGGCGTCGCCAGCTATGTCGCCATCAGGTTTACCATCTCCATCAGCTTCTGCACGCAAAGGGTGCGCGAGGATGAAGTTTGGGGTCAAACCTGCAGCTGTTAGAGTAGAAGGTTTTGATTGTCTTAACAGGGATAGCAAAAATTCTAGCATTCCTGCTTTTGCATAGAAACTCCACCGAAGAAACTGTACATAGGATGGAGTTTAATGCAGGGCACACTTCACGACATAGTCAAGCAGACAAGCGAGAGTTCTGAAATATTTTGGAAGGAGAGAATTCGAGTACCGTTTAGGGTTGTAAATACCATCTGTTCTAGTCGGCCATTTGCATTTTAGTGTCAGTGTAAGTAGGTTGATTGCACAAGAAAAGGGATCAAGTATCTGTTCTTGCAGCGGGTGCTGAATTAGTGAGAGAGAGTTCTTATGTAATATAGGGAGGGATTGCTAAGACAAATGATTTCTTATCCGAAATCATCCATTAGATGTTCTGTACAGTCCATTTTGGGTCACATGTAAAGTTGTGGATATTTTCTGATTGATCGTGCATTATTTCGCGTTGTGAATTCTCTGCTCTTTTGCGAGATGTGGTAAAACTTCGTGGCCGTGCTTAAGGGTGTTGATCGGATGGACGATTTTGAAGTTTAAAGGTCCGATGGTTTCTGGAAGTATAACTTTAGCGCTACTTCCGTGTGATATCTCTTATGTGCTGGGCGTTTCTCCGCATTATTAACGCCGTGCAGGGAAGAATTTATCTATTTGAGCTCATATCTGACTATTCCTGCCGCCACTGAACTTGTTTTTAATAGTACCGGTGTAGGTAACTGCGCCGGTCATCAATTGTATTGGTTTTGTCAACGCTTTAAAAGGATTTCGGCTTTGACCGTATTCACCTTTGCCATTCGAATCGGGTATATGCGTGGTTTCGATACAAAATCGATATCGTCATCGCATTGGGTTGCAAAAGTGAAGATGTATTCTGATTACTGTTATTCTTTTGAGAAATTAGGACTGGACGGTATATCTTTAATGAAATTAAAAGGCTATCGAGGGGCAACGTAATACTTTACATTCTCTTGTGCAGTGGTAGACAACCTGATAATTTGTTCAAATTTTGGTGAGCATCTTTACGACATTTCGTGTCATGGTTCGAGTAGATTGTCTTGGTTATGTGAAGAAATTATTATGTCGAGAGGAAGTCCATGGCTCTTTTCTGGTTCGTAGAAGTACTGGCATGCAATTCTCGAGTTGGTGCTGTCTAATGCAGAAACGGTAATGACATTGGACCCAAAAACTATCTTACTCGTATCCAGGTGGTCGGCCCATCTGAAGTTCAGCTCATAAGATCTGTAGTCCGAAAGAGTAAAAAGGATCATTGATGCTCTTCCATGTGTACGTCGAGGAGGTTCCCCCAAGGCTCCAAGCAAGAGCAGCCATTTGTTTCTGATGAAGACCTCGAATTCTCCTTTTTAGTGGAGAGATATCTTGAGTTATATCCATCCAGTGAAACCAGCCTCTTTCCTTTGCCATTTCACTAATTTGCAACCCGCAATTTGGAAATACTACTTTAGAACTTCGGAAGCCGAGACTAAAATGACTAATTTCCCCACAGACAGTCGCCACCTGTTCAACTTTGAGCATATCCTTCTTATCGACAGCTAAGCCTTCCAACCTTTATGAGATCTTTTATGCTTGGATGCCCCTTTAATGGGCTTCGTGTTTACGAACTTTTGAGTTTATTCAATCAAATGAGAGGATTATTTTGACCCCCCCCCCCCCCCCCAAAAAAAAAAACTCTGAGCATCATCTCTGCATCGCCATTGCCTTTTTGCCCCTTCCTCCTCCCTCTCTTTTACGACAATAGTTTTCCCTTTTCTTTTCCTTTGAAGCGAGCCAAGCCCAATATGTTAATTCTTTCAACCCGTGAGATTGTTGTTATCTTTATATGATGATGGTGCAGAGATCGTCGAATCTAGGTACGCACCGCCCTATGGTAAAGTCGTAGCTACGGAAGAGGAAAAGGAAATCTTGACATGTGCTCATCATTGATGCGAGATTCGATAATTAGCTGCTCGATTGTTTTTGATGCTATGACAGATTCATCGTTAAGGAATGAGCAAGTCTTTGCAAGTTGTAATAAGTTGATTTACCTTTCAAATTTACTTTCTTTGCTTGATTTGCATGTTTATCTTGAAATTATGTACTCCTTTTTTTCAAGTGAAACGAAAATTTTCCTTTCGACAAAAAAAAAATGTAAAAAAAGGGGAGGGGGGATGTGGCAGCCGCGCAGAAGGCAACTTGGAATTATTAAACAAAACTATGGTCTTAGTCAAATTAAAATATTAAATTGTGGGGCAAAATTCCAAGGTTGTAAGAAATCGTGCCACAACCGAGGAAGGTCCATGTTATAATTGTAGCGAATCCATGTACGGCCCAACTTTATGTCGGCGAAGGGAATTTTTTTTGTTTGTTTGTTTGAATTTACCATTTAAAGTAAAATAATTGCAGTCCTTGTTCTGCAAAATTAGAAAAAAACAATTTGACAGTGACATTGACGTTACTCGAAAGATTTCCCCGAATGGCCAGAAGAAAATTGTAATTCTCCCTTCGCATTTTATAGGAAAAACATGCCAAATCTCTTTCGATAATTCGAGGGGCAAGGAGCATAATGATTGACTATTTGACAAGCCTAGAGATGGGTAAGACACTTAGGAGCGCGCATGGTAACACTCCAGGAAGCTATTTCTGGGAGGAAGAATATCAACTTCTGGTGGAGAAATCCAAAGAAACCGCTTGATAAAACACTTTTCAGAAGTAGAAATCCGTGCTCGTAAACTTGAAATTTCTACTTCTGACTCAATTTCTCCACCAGAAGTCATTTTTGGACAAGTTTGAGAACTGTAAAAAAAAAGTAGTTCTTCTCCATCAGAAGTCATTTTGTAAGCCTTCTTCTTTTGCCGGTTAACATGCGCCGCCGCCGGCCGGCCGTCGGCGCCCTGCCGATCGATCCAGCCACCGGTGCCGCCGCTCCGCCGGTCGCCGCCCGCCCGCCGGGTCGCCGCCCACCGCAGAAAATAGACAATTTTTTTTGTTATCAAACGCCGTTTTTAGTTCAGAAATCATTTATGAAGCAGACAAGAAGTGAAAAAAAATCAACTTCCGATCGGAAGTAGAATTAGCGAAATCAACTTCCACTTCGAAATGATGTGAATGTGGAAGTGTTGTCATTGGCGACCCTTAGCAAGTCCTGTAAACTGATTAAAATCCGAATATTGACTTTGTCTTGGTTAATCTTTTGCTGAGCGTAGATTGCCACTCTATGATCTAGGGCACTGAACAGCCATAACTCTAGTCTGAGCTTGTAAATCCCTTGATGGTGATGAAATTGTCGCGGGGTTTAAAGATCGGTGTTCTGTTCAAACTGATAAGAACCACGAAGAGCTCGTAATGAAAGAGTCTACGTGCCTGTTATCCGCCGCATTTTACATTGAATGTATTGTCGATTTGTTGATATAATCGATAGAGAAACAGCACCAATACCACAAAAACGGATGGCAAGCGCTCGGTCATGCTGTGGAGAGGGGAAAACGGTTATCCCCATTCTTTTAAAATCATGATCATATAATTTAAGGGTTAATAGAAAGTTCTTACAAATAGTTAAAATATTTGAAATCCCAATACACCCAATGCCAAATAGCTGCCAAGAAGCACAAAATTTAGTAATATGATTTGACCCCGAACATTATATAACATTTATAATTTATTTTTACGATGAAACATAATAATAAGGTATCAAAAGCCCCTCTCCAATTTCTAAATTATAATAAAATTCTTACTATGAGTTTTGTCAAGTGTCATTGTAGGTGTACTAGATTCGAATGCCAAACCCGATATTCATGCAAAATGGTCTCTCCCACATAAACCAAAAATTGAGGATAATCCAACAAATAAAAACTCGAAATCTCCGTCAAGGCTCTATTTTGTTACGCGGGAAAAATGGATATTTAAAAAAACATATTTCAAAATAATCGCTTATTAGATTTGAAATACTTAGTCAGTACAACATGTTTTCATCACTTCAATGCGGAATTTGTGTATTTTTCGTAAAGTAAAAAAATTACTTGTTTCATTTATTTCAGCCAAGCGAACAAGCAATGTTTTAGGAAAGCAATTTTCAAATTGCCCATTTCGGCGAAGCAAAAACAGATCAAGAGATGCGTTAATCATATTTTTAAGGGGGTCTATTATCACGTCACGACAAAAGTCGGCTTATTTATAAATTAAAAATAGAAGTCAGGCTTCTTATTATAACCCCAACTATTGTGTGTAATTTTTGTTTAGCCACATGAACTTCCAACATCATGAACCGTCCAATCAGGGATGCCCTGTCGATGAAATCACCTGTCGCGAACAATGCTGTGGAAAACACGCTAGCACGACTATGCATCGCCTAAAACTCATGCCAGCTCCGGCGGGGTCGACGCAGAGCCAATCTAACAGCAACACAATAGACAAACTCGCTAACTACATTTTTCGTGCATCCCACACCAACAACCGCAAAACAAGAGTGCCCCACCGCCATAGAACCAGACGGAAACCACGCGAAACCGGTGAAGGAAACACAGTATCGCGACAGGCCGGTTCGGGTTGATTCCCACAAACCAGTAGAGTCGTTGTTCAGTCCTGCGGAAGACGGTTTTTCCCCCCCACCCACATTCTCGGCACGTGCACGCCCCAACGCCCTCTTCCACGTTGCGTAGTCCCTGCACGGCCGACGACCTCCCGTCTTTGACCAGGACGGCACTTCATCCGTTCTCTTCTCGCCGTTCCCCTTATGATCGACAAAAAAACTAAATACCTCCTTGTGCTCACCCCAAGTACCTAGTTCCACGAATTTACTCACCACCCCACATATATATTTTTCCCTCGTAAAACTTACACTTAACCTGCTGAAAAAGCCAGATGTTTAAATATCTTTGTATTCCCTGTTTCTAAAAGTTCTAGAGGGCATAAATCCAACATGGCCCATCCCGTATACCAAAGCATGGTCACTCTGTGTGGAAAGGTGAAAAAAAAGTCATAGATTGTCGCAACCTAAAATTCGCGTGAAAAATTGTAAAGATCTAACGACCCCCTATCTATCCAGGTCTCAATTCAACATTAACTAATCTAACTCGGAATTCCCCCGCCGTTTCCCATAACCCATCGAATCCGCCACAACTTTGTTGTCATTCTAACTGCTAAAGATCTTTCAATAGGAGGAGCCACTAAGTTCTTTGGTAGACACGCCCATTAGAAACCCCAAGTAAATTAGGAGGGAGAACTAAAGACCTTCTAGAATCAGAGATTCAAAGTTCGCCCGAGATCTGACGTAAGCTAGATTAATTCTAACGCCCTTTCGGATTATCAGTTTTATTTCATGACACAAATCATTTGAGAACGGCCAACATTAATCTCCTTTAACCTAAGGCGATAACAAAGGTTAGCACTGCCAGGTACACAATATATATTAATTGAACATCCAGAAACCATATGTAAGCTCTAGGTTGGCATGCGTCAACAATATATGTTTTTTTGTTAGTTTTCGTCCTTTGGCTGTATGACATGCCAGGAAAGCGCGCTCGCCCCCCTAGCACACATAAAAAATCGACAAGATTGTATTCTTTGAGGCCACCAAGTAAAAACCACCGACCATTTTAAATAGTTTGGCATTGCGTTAGAAGAAACACGGGTAACAAACCTCGATGCGAAAAGAATGCGCTAAGCAACGGACGTACAAACTACAAGGACGTCAGAAAAATATAGATAAGCCAAAAATTCGCTCCTAGACGAAAATATTCCTAGGAATAAATTAACCATCATGACTGTAGACGGGACTGCGAAATCAAGAATTTACACACGATCTTCATTTTAATTTTAAGGCAGGTATGATATTACTCACTTTCAAGACGCCCGAAACCACAGTTTCTCCGGGGATATACCATTAACTAGGACATACAACAAATCACATACCGTATGTAGACCTATCATTAATACTGAGAGCACATCGCGAGTCCCAAAAGGACGGGCAACAGTCAGCATTTGCCCAATAGATCGTCGAGAACCGGCCATTGACACCTCATGCACAACCAAGAGGCCAAAATGTGCACCCCACCACCTGAAGTGTCAATAATCATGCACCGCGATCTCCCTTACAATACAGGATAGGAAAAGGAATACACCCGACTGATTAGGAAACGAAACGAGGTTAGGGCAAACTCGAATCGACCCATTCGTGCCGAATTTCGCATACGGCGTCCACTGTGAAAGTCGCCCCTCTCCCCACCGGCTAACTTCGTACACGAATTGCCTGGAAGCTAAGGCAAGCTACATAAACATTGTCAGTTTCGGTATTAGATATTCTAGCTAGCCACCAAGCGAGCACGTGGCCAGGGCTCAGCATTAGTCATATGTTCACGTGATTTTTTAGTGGGATGTGCAAAGATTCACACGACGGAACACGGCAAGAATTACTATGCCTAATTAATCACACGGCGGGACCATGGAGTTGCAGTTCTCGTTAGAGCCCATGCTCACACTATGCAGCCCACTTGGAGATTCTTTTTGTCTTCTTCCTTTTTCCTATTTTTTTATTTATGGTACGGGTGACCTCTAATCTAATTTCCGAAAAACCTAGCGAAGAGAGGGAAACAGCGATTATAAAG
>JAGVVM010010070.1:0-14195 GCA_019149425.1 Psidium friedrichsthalianum | reverse complement strand
TTTCCAGTAGAGAGGGTGGATAATTGTTTCTCGACACATGAGACCTCCTAGGGACCGAATCGCGAGGCCTGTACGTCGTCAAAAGACTTTGTTAGGATTCAGTGCATAATCACATATGAAATAGAGTGTAAAAACGAGAAAGAGAAATCGAGATACAAAGTTTATCCCGGTTCACACTTAAGCTAGATTAACATCTCGCAGAGAATTCCATCATAATTAGAATCCTCGCACTTTTCTGTTACATCACTCGATTGCAATCGAAAAAAAACGCACACACTATATATAAAAGCAGCCTTGTGTTTTTCGGGCAAAAACGTGTTAAGGTGTGTGGTTCATACTTCCAATCGCGAGGAAAGTACGTCTCAATATGCTTCGCCGAAACGCGGCGGCCCGAATCGTCAGCCTTCCCATCGCGCGCGGAAGCCAATTTGAAATGGGGGGACGCGCTAAATGTGGGAATTGATCAAAAGTCACGAACTCTCTCCGTATCTGTTCTCTGTCTGTGTGGACCACCGGAACATGTACTGAGAATTGGTAATTGCAGGAGGACCATGGACGGGTGGGGGATCGAGATCGAAACAGAGAGGGGGCCGCGACTAAACTTGTGACTGCATTTAGTGGGCACGGCCAGATTGAATTTGCTCTCTCGACATTTACTGTTTCTGAAAGGGCCTTTAAGAGAGAGAGAGAGAGAGAGAGAGAGGAGCGCCTGAGTGTTGATAATCTTATGGGGTCGGCCCAACTTGAAGCCAATAAAGGTTTTCGTCGTGCTTTGATGATGGATCATCACTCTTCGTGGGTCGAACGAGCCTCGGATTTAGCCTCGTTCTCGAAAGGTCATGCGAAATCAAACTAAAAAAAAGAAAAAAAAAAACAAGAAAAGAACTTCCGAAAGGATTCATTTCGATATGGGCGATTCCCTGTTGATGTAAGCATCGCAAGCCCCCGATATATTTTTTTGGCTCGATTGAATCTTTGGATGTGAAAAAACAAAAAAAAAAAAATGAAAATGCTATGAAAAAGTTTGAATGAAGAAAAAGAGAAATACTTGATCACTGTCCATGGGTCCGAAGGAGCCACAGATCCAGCATCATTCTCGAAAGTCATGAGAAATCAAACTTAAAAAAAAAAAAAACAAAAAAAAAGATTTCATTTCAATTTGGGAGATTCCCTGTCGATGTTAAGCATCGCAAAAACCCCGATGTGTTTTTTTGGCTCGATCTAACCGTTGGATGTGAAATTAAAAAACGAAAATGTTATGAAGAAGTTTGAGTAAAGAAAAACAGGATGACAATAGATATGTCTCACGAGACAAAATGCTCTCGTGAGAGTCGAACTCAAGACCTCCCGCTTACTAAACGGGTGCTCTAACCAACTGAGCTACGAGAGCTGCGACCGTTGGTGTGGAACTTTTTCAATAAAAGCGTATGAAACGGTCGTTTCTCCCCAAAAAAAAGGCTCATCTTGATAAGTAGAACTCAAGCCATTAAAGAAGTTGTCGGCCAGAGCAGCCTTTGTTGACTAAATCTGAGAAAAACCTTACATGTGCGTGGTGTGTGTGTGTGTAATTAGTGTAATTACCAAACTATCCCTCCTACTGCTAATTACATTAATAGAACATGGAGAAAATCAGTACTTTCTTATCGATGGAAGCTAACGTAACATGAGCGACATGCAGACCCAAATAAACCCAATTTGAAAAATTTTGCCTGATTCTTCAACTTTTCTACTACAAGGCAATCAAAGTGGAGGATTACTTCTGCATACGAAGTCGATAATAACCTCTTCCCGAGGCCTCCACGGACCTTTAAGTTGGTACTTCTTCCGAAAAATGTCGAAACGACGTGTCGTCCGACGTATGCAGCTAGCTAGAGGGCGAGACTTTCTACTATGGTAAGAAATGAGTGAAGCTCAACCAAGAATTTGCTGAGCAATTGCCCCAGGATTGAAGTCAAGTCAATACAGAGAAAGGGAAATTGAACAGTGTTTTGGTATCATTCTAGGAAGGCACCTTCTTTGACTAAGATTCAATTATCGTATAAACATTTTTTATTTTATGAATAAGGTCCATGTCCTATTGAACAACACACAGACAAGTTGATTTTTTTTTTTATGCTCGTTTTGTTTCGCAACATATAAATAATCTAAAAAATATTTTCCTAACGAGATTGTATGATATCGTGGAAATTAATTACTCAGTAATAAATATTTTTATTATCCGATAATAATTTTAACCTAAATATTTCGTAAGCGATATTCATTTTTTTTGTTTATTCATTTGTACAAATAATATAAGTGATTATTTTTGTTATTTTTTTAAGCTATTCATTTTTGTGCAATGAATATACCTTTTGAAAAAAAAAATTCTCCATTTGGTGATTGAAATCCTCCACACTTAGTCTCTCTGTATTATATGTCAGCTTCAGTCAGCCTCTCTCTTCACTCCAAAGTCCTAGAGGCCAACTTTCATCACCACTGCCAAGTCTTGCCTGATCACCCTCTTCTCAGTTTCAGTAAATTCGATTCGGATCCAAAGCATGGGTGTCGTCACTTACGACTCTGAGATCGGCGTGCTCGATCCCTCCGCCAAGATGTTCAAGGCCGCCGTCCTCGACGCCGATAACCTCATCCCCAAGGTGCTCCCGCAAGCCATCAAGAGCATCGAAGTCCTCGAGGGCGACGGAGGTCCTGGGACCATCAAGCTGATCACTTTCGGCGAAGGTTAGTCCGTCCTGTGTTACGATCACTCGGAATGAACTCGGTTTCAACCTTATGGAACATTATCATGACCACTGACAAAGACAGAAACATATCTCGTTTAATTTAAGATGTTCCTAACCGTTAACATTACACAAGTGATCATGTGAATCAGATTTCGAACGGCGAAATCAGGCACGTCTAAGTCTAAATGGCCTGATCGGCGCCATCAAGATCAGCTCTTGCGATGTTGAAACCGGTGAGTTCTAAGTGTGAATGTTTCTTTTGTGACTCTTATAGGAAGTCAGTACAAGACGGTAAAGCACAAGGTCGAGCCCTGGACAAGGAAACTTCACCTACTGCTACTCGATCATCGAGGGCGACCGCTGGGCACCACGTTCGAGAAGATCAGCTACGATGTGAAGATCACCGCGTCGCCCGACGGAGGCTCGGTGTGCAAGAACACGAGCAAGTACTACACCATCGGCGAGGTGGACCTTACCGAGGAGAAGATCAAGGCCGGGAAAGAGAAGGCGTCCGCCATGTTCAAGGCCATCGAGGCACATCTCGTGGCAAATCCTGATGCCTATTGAGTCGATCGCATCGCTATCTTGTGTTGTTCATGTTCTGTGTTAAATATGTGTGGTCGTGCTGAAGCTAAAAGGAGAGAAGAGAAGGAGGAGTTTGAGTCAATCTGTGTTGGAGTTAAGAATGTCTGGTTGGTAAGAGCTGTTCTTATCTTTGCTGAGAATAAGAGAATGAAAGGTGTGGGCAGGAAACTGGTGTAGTGTTTTTATGGAATTTTAAGCAGTGGGAATTTGCAAATTGTGCTGCATATTTAGGGTATCAGAGGGGAAAAAAAAGAGGTTAAAGAGTAAACTTATTTTTTTTTGTAGAAAGATTGGTACGACGAGATTTGCTAATTCTTGTAATTTTCATGCGATAAAGAATTCATGAGTAACAAATAAGATGCCAAATGGCCAATAAAATCTTGAGCTTCGGCTCAATATTTCAAATTGGACCGACATTTAAAAACTATCGATGTGCATAATCTTTCATAACCCACGATATGTAAGATCATAACAAAAATTACACTCTCGTAATATCGACAAAGCTATAAAAAATAAGCAAGTCGAATGTGTCTAGGTTTGGGCTTGGGCTCTTTAAAATAATGTTTAAGCTAATCCTATCTTATCTCCATGATAGGGACATTGGATTAGAAATCAAATGATTCAACAATTAAAATAAACGAAAAGAAAAAGAGAAGCAAATTATAAGGAAAAGCAGCTTCTTCATGATGGGTGGGACACCATTGCCGACCTGATTTTGACCCAGTCAAACCGCGGTCTCAGCGTCGTCTGAATCAAACCCAACCAAAATTATTCCTTCGTGAAAATGATTTGATGAAGCCTTCCGCCCTGACGTCAGGCCGTTACCCGCGAGGAAATATACGACACAATGCTTACGTCGTTTCATTATGACATGTTATTATCGACCAATCAATCGAGTGCTCTCGTTTGCTATGAAAATCACGAAAATTGACGAATGCGCATTTCTTCGAACAAGAACATTTCGTTCGATATCAAATTAGGCACGTCGGGTAGTCCGACCAAATCATAGGTAGATCAAAAACACCAGTACGGTCAATTCAAAGTGATGTGGCCGCCCATGTCGGCATGGGAATGCGCTCTCTTGCGTTTGTGTTTGGAACACGATCTTTGACATTCAACTTGAATCTGAAATGGACCGAAATCATTTCCATGACCAAAAAAGAAAAGAGCGCCAACTTTAACGACTCTTTACATTCCTTCAGGTGCAAATCCTTGACTCTTTCGATTTCCGCAGCCGTGACTCTTGCCAAACCAACCCTACCTATTCTTGTAATTCGAACCATAAATAGGAGGGCATTAACTGGACTCAAGAACCATACACTTGTCTGGGTTATTGCTTTGTCATTGCTGCTAGCCATGGGTGCAACCAGCATCACACAAGAGCTCACATGCCCCGATCGCTCCGGCTCGCATGTTCAAGGCCTTGATCGTCGAGGCGAATGCCCTGATCCCGAAGCTCCTGCCTCAGTTCATAAAGAGCGTGGAGCTCGTTCAAGGCGACGGAGGAGCAGGGAGCATCGAGCAAGTTAATTTCACCGAAGGTACGTTTGGTCGCATGCACCTTTTTAAATTGGATCCTCTATCTGGCAACGAGTTTGGTGAATTTACTTCTTGTTCGGTGACAAGTGCAGCTAGTCATTTCAAGTACGTGAGGCACCGGATCGACGAGCTAGACAAGGAGAACTTCGTGTGTAGGTACACGATGGTCGAGGGCGACGCGCTGGGCGACAAGCTCGAGTCCATCGATTACGAGGTCAAGTTCGAGGCTGCTGGCGATGGAGGGTCGGTTTGCAAGATGAAGAGCAAGTACAACACCAAGGAGGCATTTCAAGTTGAAGAGGAGGAGATCAAGGCTGGGAAGGAAAAGGCCATGGCCATATTCAGGGTGGTGGAGTCTTACCTCTCAGAGAACCCACAGGCCTATGCATAAGACATGTTCCAACGCCCTACTCATTAAGAACGTTGTTTGTAATTCTTTGCTATGATTTAGGTTTGCACACAAGAATTTGTTTGTCACACAATAGCTCTTGCTCTCAAGAAGATCTATCACATCTTCTTTACTTTGTTTTTGTGATTTCGACCGATGAAAAATTTCGGTGTAGGGCTCACCGGAGTTATGAAAAACCAAGTTCTTTGAAATCGGATTTGAATTCTTGAGCTTGGACAATCGAAACGCAAGATAGGTAAAGGGATGAGCAACCGCATCTCATCTCGATTATTTGCGATCATATTGAAACTACGTGCAGATCAACAACTTATAGCTGCATCATTCTAAGTTTACAGATTAGGCTATTCGCACTACATCTAGATCGAGATGTATTGAAATTGGCAAAATCGAAAATATGATCAACATAGAACGCTATACTAATTTAAAATAGAATATGGTGACCATTTTTGTTTCGTCATTTGAATGGGGATAATCTTTTGTACAGCGGCCAATTTAATTATAATCAATTCTGTTCTAAACATTTCATTTGTACTAATTGAGTCTTAGACCTTTTGACGATTTGCCAAATCAATCCTAAACTTTTAAATTGTGTCAATTTAGTTATAAACCTTTTTGAGAAAATCTCCTTTTTGAACGTCTTTAACTTTCGTTGCTTCGATCTCATATTCATGTTTTCCGTGTAAAACCGTATCCTTTTTAATGTCATCAAATGTCTCTTCGCTTTAGCTGAGTTTACTTTGCATAACTAGGTTTAGAACCTTACATAATTATATCTGGCATACAGCAGATGATGTCAAAATGCCAAAACTGCTTTTAGGCTGCCGTGCGATGCAATGCAAATTAAGACATCTAAAGCATCCCCCGTTAGCAAAATGGTCATCTACAATTTCCGGGCCTCAAATTTTGAGAAAATGACACAAATAATCTTTGAACTTTGATATAATATAATTCCTAAACTTTTGTCCACAAGTTTTTAAATTGTACAATATGATCCCTAAATTTTTTGTACTGTTGAATATTATCCCAAATTATAAGAAAATGTTCAACATTATCCTCGAGCTGAATTAATTAAAGGACAACATTGAGCATATTTAAATGATTGATGAACTAAATTGAACATGTATCAAAAATTCAGATAACACAGTTCAAGGATCACAATAAGAGAAAGTTCAAAACCCACATTTAACAAATTAAAAATTCAGAGATCATTTTGTCATTTGTCATTATCCCCATTTTAGAATGATGTACTATTGTCAACTCGTCGAGGGAAAAATATTGTGTTCTATTCTCATGCTGTATTTGGTCCCTCAAATATAAATTCGAAAAGGATACGTTAAGATTGAACAAGAAGTCCCTCGGATTTTTCATATCATATTATTTGTTTGAGAAAACAGGATACAAGGACAGATACAGATAAACAGTCCACAGAGCGTTTGATATATGGGGGATGTGATTGAATAGGTAAGAAAACAATTTTTAGATAAGTATAATAGAGATGCCGTAATCCATTGTAGGGCGACGGCTGGTACCGCAACGGCCAGCCTGTGGTCATCTTCATCATCAAGGTGATCGCGTGAGAAAAGTACACGCCGTCGAGATCAGAAAATGGTGGAGGGCACAAAAATGGCAGCATATGTATGAATTTCTCCCGGGCAGCTGCAACTTGACCAGTGACTGAGCCCCAAGTGAGCATCTCCACCTTGAGCAAGTTTCACACTACAAGCAGCCAGAACACCCAATTCAAGCCAATGTTTAGAAGAACAAAGCTTACTTGTAAGGACTCAAGAGTGATGAAAAAGTAAAAGCCATAATTAGCACATGGGAATTCTCGACCACGATCAGCAGCAAAACTTCCAGTAAATTGCGTATATAACTTAGAGCTGTTCGGGTTTAACTGGTTCTTAATCAAAACAGCAAAATAGTCTATATACAAGATGCTTTATGGAACTCACTTACAGCCTTCACTTCACAATTCTTTACCAACTAATTACCCCCAACAACCCAAAGTTTATGAAGATGCAACACGATAAATCAAATGTAACAGCAGCAAGAATGACCACCTCTTAAAAAGCAAGAGTTTCTACTCATCATCTTTATCATCGCTCGTTTGTCCAGATTCATCGTCATCCCCGTAGAAGACATGATCAATGTCTTCATCCTCATCATCACTTTCATCTGTTTGATGCTCAGGAAGGGAATCTCTAGTTTGATCATGTGTGGCCTTGTCAATCTGTTGGAAGACAACATTTACAAAAATTAGAGACTATCAAGCTTAAAAAATTATCTGAAGCAAAGATATGAAGGGCATAAACCTGAGTGACGACAAGCTGCAGCCGACCAACTAGCTGTAGCAATGGTTGGATGGCCGCCCCTCTAGCTTTTGCAGTCTATAAGGGAAAAGAATTATATGTAGCATACCATTAGGCAAACAAGCCCAAGAATAGTTGATGAGGTGAAGCTCTACAATGAATCTGAGAAGTACAATAATCTAGACATGAAGCAAAACAGAAGCAAGTATATTCTTTCATATCATAGTGGATGCTACCTACACCTGGAAAAAAGATTGGAAGGATTTTCCAAGAACCAGAGATTAAAGAACTCATAATTGCACCTTTCCCTCACGCAACTTTGACAATTAAACGACACTGACAAATATAAAGGAGATTTAATGAACCGAGTTCCATTTTTTTATTATACATTTTTTATCTTAGACCTGTAACTTAGAAGTGTATGAATTTGGAAAATGAATATAACGACCCAGCCCCAACTTCTTTCATTGCTTACATTGGCTGTAGCATTTGACAGAAATACATAGAAAACAATCTATAACTGAAACCGTAGAGATTCACCTAACCCAGATAATAGGGTCTAATGTTTTGGGTTCTGAGTTCAGACTTTGGACTAACTTTCTGATCAGATAGCCAGCAATTTGAATAGCTAAGACACTTGACAACATCGATTCTAAAGTTGAAGAAACAAAACGCCTAGTCTAAGAAAAGCATTTGAAAAAGAAACAAGAGATAGGCCAGCCTTGCTCAAGAAAAATATGTCTTAAGCTCTTGCTTAACTAGGGGAAAAGCTAACATATAGATGCTTATATTACAATATTCTTGTGTAATAATTTCATGCAACCGATTAATTAAATTTTTGGCCAAGGAGACAAGACTGAATCCTTTGTCTTGGGAAAATTCCCATCAGAAATAAGAGATCCCCTCATAGTTGTCAATTGCTTTTGATAACCAGACAACTAAGAACAAGATACCATGACAAAAATTAACTTGCAGACTCGTCAATGAATGAAGAGGGCTGCGAAAGGTTAGAGGCTGAACAAGGGAGACATATCAAATAATGAAAATCTTGTACTAGAAAGCATACAAATATTATTGGCCAGCAATTGGGGAGGAAAAGTAACAGCTGAACATCATTGCTTCTTCTGACCAAAAAAAAAAAGACGTCATTGCTTCTGGCTTCTTCTGCTCAATTATTGCTACAATTACAAGGGTTCTAAGAAAATTTCTAATAGCAAAGGAAAAAGGTTTTAACAAGGGAATTTAATCATTGAGGGGCGTATCCAGAAATCACTCATCAAGGGAACCAACTAACATAAAATAGGCTAATTTTACTTCAACGAACTTTTTACCTTGCCCAAAGAAGAAGCAGCTCAGTCGTTGGTTCCTGAGAAAGGACATAATCACTGTGAATGATCAATATCCTGCTAATCCATGGAAGTACTACCTTTGCATTAGCTGACCTGTTCAAGGATATAACATCAAATTACTATTAGCATGTTTTACCAACTCTCAACCTGCTAGATGATTATTAGAATAAGAGAAAGAAACAGACTGAGTATGAACCTAGCCAAACAACAGCTCCGTACATATTAGCAAAAGAAAATTAAGAAGAAGGCAGAAAGAACCTTGACTGCCACAAGGCCAAAAGCTTTCTCAGTAGGTTGTATGCATCACTTGCTCCCATAGATAAAATCGCATCCCTTATCTAATGAGGCAGGGAAACATTATTGAAGCATGGGAATCAAAAGTACAAACACCAGAAATTATGGGCTAACGCAACAAAAAAGACATATTGTCGAAGTAGAACCTTCTTATTTGATAGATTGGCTTCTAGATTTATATCCTTGAAGAATGCAGGATCAGGGGATGATCTATATGAAGAACCATCATTTCCACCGATAAATCCTAGAGATCTCAACTGGTCCTCCAGGCATATTGGAGATGTGCCCACATCTAAATCATCTGCAGAAAAAGCAATAAGTGACAGATAGTACCAGCTACCAGCATAATTATCAATGCGCTTATTTTAAGCAGAATAGCTGGTCATAGACAAAGACATGCTTAAAGTCCATAGACAAGTAAGAGAATATCAGATAGTCTGACAAATAAATGAAGATAGTGTTTCTGCGTATGAAGTTGGCGAAAAAAAGAAACTTAAAGAAACAATTTCCTGCATGTGACTAAATTCATGTATGTCTATTTAAAAAGATAAATCAATTAGTTTTACAGGCAATATGGACAACCAATTTTTTGCTCATGCAACTTCAAATATCAACAAAGACAGCATCATTTACCAAAATTCAATGACCAATATAACTATAAAAAAGCAGGGATATTTAGCCATGGAAAACACTAAAAGAAATAAAAGCATATGAAAAAAGCACAAAACACACGGACATTGAAAATAACTAGGGTAGTTGACAAAACACAATATGGTGTGCAAAACATGCATCACAAGCCATCTAGTATATAAAATGTTTTAGTATAGGATGAGGGGACAAATGTCGAAAGATGATTGGAGCATTACTGTTTTGAAAACAGTTCAAAAGCTTTTATTCCTGAAGATACAAAAGCCAGATGGCCTGCACAAGGACCAACAAATGAGGAATTTAAGATATAAGGAAAGAAAAATAAAGCACAACGCCTGCTGCAGTTAGCTATGTTATAGGGGGGGAGGACAACAGCCCTCATGCTAAAACAATGATTACAATGCCACTGTAATTCTTTCTTTCCTTGCCTCTCTTCTTCTCCAATCTAACTGTTTTGCTATGTCCAAGTTTTCTCTCTAAACTTGAATTGCACGATTTCTTTCTTCTGGCATTGTCTTTCTTAACCGCATTCTTCCCCAAGCTGTCCCCTAAATAACCTTCGGAACATGAAGCTGTTTTATGACAAGTATCTCTCATAACGACGTATTGACAGAGATGTATTTGGGAAATCGCTTAGAAAGCAACTCTCTAAGAAATGGAAAATGTTTTTTTTTTTCTAAATAAAACTGCCGGCTATTCACAGAATGTGAGAAGGAGAAGAAAAATCATCTGCTTCTGGAAGAAATTTAAATATGTCCTGAAAACGTAAGTGCTAAATTTTGTGTGTCCATAATTTTAAGTGTTGAAAGTATTAATAAAAACTTGCTTGATGATAACTGAAATTGGATCCCTAAATATTGGTAATACCAAAAACGGAACTCTGATTATCATGGGTACATTATAGCACTACAATTGGCATGATTCTATTGCCATCAATTACTTTTTCTATTGTACAGATGATAAAAATCCCTTTCTTACTTACCTCAGTAAGTGAACTTTGTACTAAATTGAATCTTTTAAGTCAAGCTCGTCAGGGTTATGAAACAAGCATAATCTTGTTAATTATCAATCTTCAAAACTTAATTGAGTCATAGGAAACAAGCCCTAAGCCTCTTGGGAAGACGAATCCTGGATATCTCTTATAAAGCAACTTTCAATGTAAATACATGATTAGACTAAGCCTCCTCAGACGATGCATAATATGATCAAGCAAAAGAAAATTCACATGTCCAAGTAAACCATCTTCAGACAGAAACTTCCAACCAAATTATTTGTTTATCTGTTGGTATGTTAGCACCTCCATGCATGAATTATACTGGGGAGCCTAGTCAATCAAGAGTCTCAAGATAAAATCACAGCAAGAGCGTTATACTTTAAGAAGAAGAGTACCACGCATTTGTTCGCTCTCCAAAGATTTTGCTTGACTCCTGCTGTTGACTATATCAGCAATTACCTCATCAGGGTCAATGCCAGAATATTGATGTGGTTTCTTTCTTTTTCCCAAATCAGTAAAAGTTGGAACTGGAAGTAGGGCATCTTCAGCATTTGCTCTATCCAATGCCGTCACTGCTTTATGAGGAAGTAACAATTAATGATCGCTGACAGACCAACAATAAGAAACTTAAATATACCAGCTAGAACATTAATGTGGATGATTTCAGCAGAGCATAGGAGAAAACAGGCAAATGATCAGTGAGAATACCATGTTGCAGCTAAAAATTTGCAGAAGATATGGCAACCCTCGTATTAAATTATAGGATGGTTCAGGACATGGATAACTGAAACCAACACACATTACTTCACATATATTGGAAGGTGCTTGTGGCAAGAGTAGTTAAAATCCCTTCGTAGACCCTATGATCCTAGGATCCACAAGCTCATAGATAGACGGTTAAATAGGTGGATCGGGTTGAAAATGGTTTGACCCAAATTGACCTGCTTAACCCATTTTGACCCATTTCCATGCAATACAAACCTAGTGAACTATTCTCGACTTGACTCATATTGCTAAAATACTTTAATATTTAACCCAACTTAGGAAAACTCATATGCAAACTGAGGTGAGAGCGCAGTGCGAGCGAGCACGAGATTGAATGAGAGCAAGAGAGGGTAAAGAGAGAGTCATAAAGGTGGGTTGGATCTAAATAAATTGTGAACCCATTTAACACCCATATTATTTGGGCTTTACCATTCTAAACCCATTTAACACCCATTTGCTGAATATAATTAATCAATAAAAAAATTCAGCCCATCAAATATTGGTTAGAAATGGGTAAAAATGGGTCATAGACACCCATTTTGACAATATCAGGGAAGAAAAGCGGAAAAAGAGCTAGCTATAAAGTGAGCATCTCAATCTAGAGGTCTTTGCAGCCCAAAATATCATAAACCTACCAATGGAAAAAGATGCTATAAAAGATTATCAATTTCCAATCATGTTGAACTCAGCCGTAAAATCATCTGAACTTTATGCTTCCATTTATCAGGTTCACCATTTACAATAAATAGCAGAAGCACACGTCTCTCTATCCATCCCTGCAATTTATAGATGCCAGAAACAATTGTGTTCCTTTCAAAACAAGCATGTTTTGATCCATCATGTGTAAATTAGTGGAATCACTAAGGAGCCATTGAGTTAAGAAGACAATAGGATAATCTTCTTGATCAACAGAGTGTCATGGAACTTTATCTTCAACTGCTACTAATGGAAGGCAGCCAGTAGACTATATTATCAATAAACATACATGCTAATTTTCCACCAAAGCACCATAAATCTGTACTTGCTTCCACAAACAGAGAGAGCCAAAAGACTTAATTGAGCCAAAACCCAACAAAAAAATAAAGAAAGAAAAAGCTAGAGGATAAATTGCAAAGATCCTACAAGTTATAGTTCTAAAACTACACCTGACACTGCAAGATTAAACATTAAGAAAAGCAACAAGTAAGACTTACCTTTATTCCTTGCATCTTGTCCTCTCTTAACCCTAACCAGGGATTGACCAGTGGGCAAAAGAATCCCATCTAAAGAGCTGTTTAAATTCATGTTTTCACCAGAATGCACTAAAATTTTCTGAAAGAGTGGCTTTACTAGCAGACCATGGGAAATAAAAATGTGCCCAGATGCACGACTTGGAATGCCTTGTAATTTTGCAGCAAGTATCATAGGTGCACCGTGATGATTCTTCAACAAAGAGTCTTCAATAGATAAAGAGACTTTTGCAGGTGTTGAATTGCGTAGTTCCTCAATGTTCTGTCCAAACCAGAAGTAACAAACACCAGTCTCTGTAAGAGCCAAAACATACAGGCCTTTGACTTCTTCGTCATCAATGCATTTGCTGTCAAGGTAGACTGCAGGATGCTCCATGGACAGTGTACAGCTTGCTGAGTGCGTTTTACTGCCATCAATTCGCCAAACAGCAATATATCTTTCACCAGCAGCACAGGAAAGAACATACTTCCCATCATTAGTGAAGATCATAGAGCGGACAGCTCCCTACAATTCAGAGAATTCAATGGACTATAAATTACGAGGAGAATAGTGGATGCATAAAACAGAAATACAAGACTGATTATAAATCTAAGACTCACTGGATGGCCAGAAAACTTCTGTATCTTTTTGTGATCTGAGCAACTATATATCTTTACTTGTGCAGATGCAGAAGCTAGTACACTTCCATCTGCATGACACCAAAATGGAAGTTTCAGCAAATATTAACAGCTACGACCCAGCACACTGTCAATTCCATACAATCATAGAAGACTTACCTAGTATTTTACACTTTCCTAAATAACATCAGCTCGATTATTCATTTTATTCTCATTACATTCACCCTGGGTTTCGATTTTGCTCCTCTAATTTCATACAATCAGAATGATTTCCGTCTAAATCCATTTAGAAAAATGCCATGTCAACTCGTAAGCTTATGCATGCATTATGCATCCAGCTATTGTTACTTCCTTCAACCTCTCGTCCATGCAAGTGACTGTAGACTTGTGCAGTCTCGGCTACACTGTTTCATATGCTTACAATGTTCAGAAACATTTTCTTGCCACACATCCACCCACTTCTTTCATAAAATCTTTTGAAGATAATGGACTGATGACTCCCTTGTTTTTCATGTAAAATCCCTCACAGCCAATAACTAATCAATATACATCAACAATTTCTCCTAGTCACATTAGAAATTTTTTCTCCTCATCTAGTCCAGCAGCAAAATACTAATGTTCCAAATTCACATTTCACTAGCATATACAAGTACGCACGCTTTGAAATAAAGGCTTGTTCCTAGTCATTTAATCGAATTAAGGCTTAGTCTTCCTAGCATCATTTACATCGATT
>JAGVVM010010069.1:0-12577 GCA_019149425.1 Psidium friedrichsthalianum | reverse complement strand
AACACGCCACTGACACTTTGTAGTGTGTCAATCATTAGGTAATTGATTTCATTTTCTTTTTTTAATTCGACTCTGTTCTTCCTTCCCCCCCCTCTTCCCTCTCTTCTCCTCTCTTTTCTCCTTGCCCCCCTTTCCCCCCCCTCTTTCCCTTCCTTTTTTTTTTTCCCCCTCCCTCTCCCCCCCCTCTCCCCCCTCCCTTTTTTCCCCCCCCCCCCCCCCCCTTTTCCTCTGCTTCCCCCTTTTTTCCCGGTACTGAATAAATCAACACGGCTGGTTCGATTCTCGAATTGGATTCATAGAAAATAGCCAGTTCGGTTCACGGTTCGATTTTGTGAACTGGTCCTAGTGGGCGATACTCAATCCCACCCATCCTGGAAGCCGATATTCACCCTAGTACTAGCGTTATCAGCCGATAATCATATATCAGTAGGGTCACATGTCTTATTGAGTGAATAAGAAAAATCGAACAACCAGGAAGAACACAAAATCTCTGAAGCATGCATAAGGGATTGATATCCGTATATTGACCATTTTTTTTTCTAGAGTCTTCAATCAAAGACGTTCCAAAGTAGGGGTGAGCAAAAAAATGGACATGCACTCAAATCGGTCCGAACTGTACCCAAATCAAAAACGGCGGACTAAATCAGTAACCAAACTGGCTAGCTTTTTGAATGGTTCCCACGGATACTACTAATCTAGTTCAATCGGTTCCAATTACTGGAACCGACAGGTACCCCGGTATAGTTTCTAATTTTAGGCTAGGAAACGACCCATCGAACAAGAGCTTTTAATGTGTATAATTCTGGTAATGGGCATTATGTAGGGATGTATCGAATAGGTTAAAGCACATAAAGCGTTAATATGTCATGGCTGGCAAGGTTTACCTTTATCTCGTCAACAATATCAGGATTCTAATCACAATTTGTACATTCTGTTGAGATCGAAAGTTTATCTTGTTCGATGTGAATCGTGGAAACACTCAACTTGAAATAGATTTAAACATTATTCAGGAGAAATTACTGTAGGAAGATTCAACATTCGAGGATTGTAGAGGTGGAGTTAGAAAGCTAGTTCAATATTGACCTATCGAGTTACACTAGGACCGGTTCCATGGAATTATTCAAGGATTGGACCGGACCGACTGGATCGATGATTAGATTCTCAAATGGGTCTAGAAATGAACGAATAGTTTACGATTTCATTTTAGGAAATAATGTCTATGTGGACGGGTTTTGAATTGTAAAATGGATATTATCTATTCTGAAATCGACATTTTATACTATTTACTAACATTGTATTTTGATGTGGTCAGACTAGAACGACAACTTGTCGCTGCCTGAACTCGAGAATAAAGTGGCTTGTTACTTTCTGAAAGAGTAAATTTCTCCCACCACCCTCCGGAAAAAGAATAAGGTATGATCATAAATCACGTGAATCCGAATAATTTGTAACATTTGTGTGGCCGCTGTCCAAATGACATCAGTGCACACGGATTTTAGCAGGTGTCAGGGCTGGCAATTTCAAAGCGAACTCTTTATTCCAAGTTCTCGCGAATATTCCGATTGAATGAGTAATCTCAATACAATACGATATTAGTGCACACAATTTTAGTGGGTGTTGAACGTCGATTCAAAAGAGAATTCTTTATTCTAAGATCTCATGATTTCATTGCCAAACTTATTTCAATTCAATGTGTACTCTAAATGTTGTCGGCAATACTAAGTATTTATTGATTTAGCATATCTTTTAATGATATATATATATATATATATATATCATTGATAGTGCATATCCTTGACTTGATTATATTTGATACTGTATGTTCGTCTTATAATCTTAATTAGTCTTCTAATAAAGCCTATTCATGTACTATTTCTAGATACATCGAGATATACGTAAAATTATTCACTCGCTCCCGCATTCTTCTCAACTAAGATTATGCCTTGAAAAAGGACTTGAACCTCCGCGCTCTTTAGCACAAGATTTGAGTATTGCATGTCTACATTTCAGCACAAGGCATCTCGAAAGCGAAGCGTATTCACAAATATGAATATTATGAAACACCATCTTTTGATCTTTCCGCCAAAACATAAACCTAAGCATCATTCCTATCGGAGTTATGAGTTGATGGGTCCTGAAATATTCCAACGACACCGAAAAAACATCGCAAAGTCATGTGATATGATAACTTATTGCTTAACAAAACCTAAATTGTACGTCAGAATCTTATGTACGTGATGGCTGCCTGTTGCATTTTATAAAATATTTTATATATATATATATATATATATATATATATAAAAGAGTAAAAACAGAGCAAAAGAAATATTAAAAAGAAGAAGGGAAGATCCATTTTTGCCTTTCTCTCTCTCTCTTTTTATGATTCTCTTTCAAATCGATCCTCTGCTTTTCCTCTCTGTCTCTTTCGACGATAACTCACACAATCTGCAATTATTATCACACACACACTCTTTCTATAATGGCCGGCCATTTCTTCCGGTTTCCTCACCGTCTTGTCTGATTTAGCAGCAACCAATCTTCTCTCCTCCTCCTCCTTCTCCTCCGTATTCAAGTTGAATTTTTCAGTGCCCAACCTTCTCGTCCTCCTCCCCTCGCTCGCTGCTCCCATTCAGCTCTTTCGTCATGGCGCCCAACATCCTCGTCACCCGGCGGCTGCGGCTACATTGGGAGCCACACCGCGCTTCAGCTCTGCTCGGCGGCTTCAGGCCACCGTCGTCGACAACCTGGACAACTCCTCGGAAATCGCCATTCATAGAGTCAAGAACTCGCCGGCGAAACACGGCCCGAACCTCGACTTCCACAAGGTTTCAGATAAAGCGTTCCCTGGTTGAATGCGAGTTATTATTATTATATTTTCCGTTCTCGCGGTGCGGTTTTCGGAGGCCGCCAGCAAATTTGCGCTGTTTTTGGCTTTTTGTTGGGCCCAGTGATTACTTGGTCGTCCTCGTTTGTTTTTCGGACGCGGAAGGTGTTGTTGGTTAGTGCGTACCGAGAAGGTGTTGTCGGTGGTTTGTTTTGTCATTGGCGTTTGATTCTAGGGATTTTGTTTCGTTCTTCATGAAGTTTGCTGTTTCAGGAGTCATTTGGATGGTTCGCGCTGCTCTGAATTTGTAATTGAATCCTCTCAGCGCCTTCTTTTTGAGTTATATTTCGTTGTGCAGTGTGATTATTATAAGACAATAATTAGTAATGGGTGTCTCCTCTCTGTCGCAAAAACATACAAATCGAGAACGCCAATACAAGACTCAATAAATTGAAATTTGCAGGATATCATGACATATAGCAGAACCTTTCCCTCAGCTGCTTGATTCCCAATCTCCTCATTTTCCTCTTGTAGGGTCCTGCATTTAGCCATGAGCATCTTACCCATTTTGCTCTGTGGAGTAAAACTAACAGCTGCCAATATTATCCTGCAACTCCTTCACCCTCTTGTCCTTCTCCTCTACCAAGTTCTAGCATCAGAAACGTTCAAATCTTAGAAGCATTCGCAATGAATAGCTATCTTCTCCAAGATCCACACCAAGGACAGAACTATCCAAGTCATATGTGGGGTCAACATGGATATTATATCGCATATAGCATATGCAAGAAGCCAACGTAGGGTAATGCAGGAAAAGTAGAGCTACAAAGCAGAAAATGTTAATGCCGTGAAATCAGCCAGTCCAAGACCATGAAAACTGAGGTGTTGATACTGGCAATGTACGTAACAACATCCGTCATTGGACACATACGCTGGTGGCCTCTGATCATCGGCCTTTCAGACCATGTACTTAAGTTATTAAAAACTCAATGCCCCATCGGAATTTCTGAAGATAAAAGAAAAAGGGAAATTGTCATGTGCTTGGTAAAATGCTGATCACTGCCGGTGGACTTCTACACTTGTTTTCCTCTTGCTTGGAAATTCCATTTTATGCTGCTGGAGCCGAAGATTTAAAAATTGTTTCATATTGTTTTGAGTTATGAAAGATGTGGATGAATATTGAACACCCATGGTGGCTATTCTGGGCAAGTCCCTCTTTTCGCCTTCTTTTCACGATTTGCAAGTTCCTTCGTTTCCCTTCTTGAACTGAGATGACTTGTATTGACATACCCTTTTCACTGGCCTTGTCGTGATGGGATTGACATTTCTTTGTTATGGCCTTGACATTAGTGTGTATGCCTTTACTTGCAGATGGACCTTCGCGATAGAGCGGCCCTTGAGGAACTATTCGCCTCGACAAAGTAAAGCCTGTTGTTTCTATTGCTTGTTTGACAGTATTTCTTGACTCTTAGGGACAAATGTTCTGCTACTGTCGGCCCATGACTGGATTCAGTTCTCTTTCCCAAAAGAAATCTCCTCTTAGCACAGAACATATTAGCAAGCAAGTGATGTCCACTGTTTTCATGGAAATCTGACCATAACATTGTTGTTGGATGATTCCATTTCAGAGAATGTGATGATTCATGTTAAGAATGAAGATCATTCTGAAACTTTAGTCATAAGAGTGTTTTCTAGTCATGCGCTTTAATGCATTGTCCTTCTTTTTGCTCATTACTTTAATCTTGCCGACACTCCTTAACTGTCTCATCCTTTAAATCCTGCAGGTTTGATGCTGTCATACACTTTGCTGGATTGAAAGCAGTTGGTGAAAGTGTACAGAAACCACTGCTTTATTATGATAACAATCTTAATGGGACAATTACCTTATTAGAAGTGATGGCTTCCCATGGATGTAAGAAGGTATATGCAGTACCTCTGAGAAAGATAGGGCTCCTATAGCCATGGAAGGATTTTACTTACAATAATCCAACTTGCTAAGACTATTGATGACTGCTGTAGAGGATCTGTTGGCTTTTTTACTAGAACGAGTAAATTTATTGACACTTGATGTATAATATACCTTTAACCTTGACAAGTTAATCTTGTTGATCCTAGTATTTAGAAATATCAAAAAATTGCTCTTTCTTAACCGTAACTCATATCATCGGCCGGCTTCGTTGGACTTCCATGTCAATAATAGCATAACATTAGGTGGGCCCCACAAGAATGCATGCTCTGTAGCAGTTTCCTGTTGTTGAGTTTCTCCAGATTCAGAGGTGGTTGTTCATTTTAAGTGTAATTTAGATTGTAAGCACTTTCTTTCTAACCATGTGATAAAGAGTGATAAAAGCCATGTTTAAATCCTTCCTACATTGCCTTTGTACTCTTTCTTAAAACTTAGACATTAGCCTCTGGAAAGTTCTGAGGACAAGTTTTAGGTTAATATTTCGGTGACTCATCCAACTGGAGTTTTATATAGTGAAGTTGTGCAGTGGAACTGATGATTGGGATGTTGCTTTACCAAAAGTTTTATTGGTTATTAGTTAAATTGGCTGTGTACCAGTAAAGAACAGGAGAGTTATCTCCTGAGCCATAAGAAAATCCACCCTTTGATATTTTTTCTATGGCTTTTTATCTTCCTCGATTGCTCTATCCTTAATGTCATTCCTTCTTCTGCAAGTGTTCCCTGAAGATTCTTTGGCAACTGATGTTACTTGATACAGAGAGAAGAACCCAACTGATATTTACCTTTAATGTTTTTTTTCCTATCAGCTTGTCTTTTCATCATCTGCTACAGTTTATGGTTGGCCAAAGGAGGTCCCATGCACAGAAGAGTTCCCCCTTTGTGCTATGAATCCATATGGACGAACCAAGGTCGTATTGCTCTTTTCCTCGCTCAATATCTGGTGCTTTATATTGATCAATGCCTGGCCCATTTTCTTTAAGCAAAATGGCAATTCCTTGCATGTAAGCTCTACTATACGATATTTATAAGAAATGATCCTCAATCACTCTGCCATTTGACTGACAGAAACCTTTTCCTTGGTTGTTATATTATGTTCAGCTATTCATTGAAGATATTTGTCGTGATATCTACCAATCGGACTCTGAGTGGAAGATCATACTGCTAAGATACTTCAATCCTGTGGGTGCACATCCCACCGGCTACATTGGTGAGGATCCTCGTGGTATTCCGAACAATCTCATGCCATATGTGCAGCAAGTTGCTGTTGGCAGGCGACCTACCCTGACAGTTTTCGGAAATGACTATGCCACGGTAGATGGTACAGGGGTACGTCTTTTACTCTGGAAAGTCCAGTATCTAACGGAGACAGTGCATATGTGCATTATGCTTTCCATGATGGACTGGCGCTGTGTGTGTCATATTGGTTATGAAGTTAAATGATTGTGATTATGGGTTACTGTGATGCATATTCTTATTTTTCTGGTCTTGTTATGTTTGTTTTTTCCAATTTTAGGTCCGCGATTACATTCATGTGGTTGACTTAGCAGATGGACATTTAACAGCATTGACCAAGCTTGATGAATCTGGTATCGGTATGTCATCTGATGCTTTCACTCTATTTCGGTTAATTGCAAAGCTACCCATCCTTGTTTCTTTGTAGATCATGGAATGGGATAAATCTGCCCTTGTTATTTCAATTTCTGGACAGTGAATGTGCATTTGATGATTATGAGAGACATGTTCTCTTTGATCATCCATGCTGGAGAAGCGTTTGCCTGCTCATGTATGTTTTGACAATAGTCAGACTATGGAGTCACGTCTGTTTTCATCTGCAGTGATTTTTTTGGACTTTTAGCTGGATTTTGCAGTTTATATACTGTACTAATTGTTTCAAGTGTACTCTTTTTGGAAATAAAAAAATTAGTGTGCCAGTTTGCAATCCGCCAATCAGAAATTGGTTGCACAGGTTGGAGGGAGTTTCCTTCAACTGGAGATGGAAGAAAACATAGCTCCTCTATATTATCTTTTGATAGATCATGAGGAACTTTTGGAAGCAGAGCTTGATAACGTGTTTATGATCCACATCTGTTCGCAGGTTGTGAAGTGTATAACTTGGGAACAGGTAAAGGAACGTCAGTTTTGGAGATGGTTACTGCATTTGAAAAGGCATCTGGAAAGGTACTTTTTCATCTAATTTCTGGTACAGTACTCCTCAATTTGAATTTCTTGCACTTGCTGCCAAAGTTTCTCTTATCTTATTACGCTCGAGCATGCCGAAAGAAGACAAGATTGCATATGCCAGCAAAATGTAATTTCCACTGTATTGAAGGCTTATTGACTGAGTTCACCGACTTAACATTCGACTGACTTGACAACAAAGCCAACTACTTTATTTTTGTGTATCTGTCCTGCGGAAGGTTTTGAAGTTTTTATCTTTAGCCTTGATCAAGTGGTTGACTTCCACTAAAATTTCTGTGTATTCCTCATAATGAATTCATTCTGAGAGATTGGAAAGTTTGGAAAAGACGTATCAAAGCTATTAAAAATTACCATTTGAGACTCAAGGGAGATGATTGTCGATATGTGAAAATGTTACCAGAGTGCATGTGGCACTTGATCTATCATCTTTTGTGTAATAGTGTGTGGATTATTCTTTTTCCAGGAAATTCCTCTTGTAATGGCTGCAAGACGACCTGGCGATGCAGAAATTGTGTATGCTTCAACAGAGAAAGCTGAGCGTGAATTGAATTGGAAGTAAGGGCCGATTCATCTGACCACTATATCCTTCAATGTCCTGCATTACATGACCGAAACAGATAGCATTGATGATCCTACTTGCCTTGCTTCCATAAGAATTGCGCTTCTCATCGACTTTGTTTCATCTATTGTTAAAAATCAGCATGGATTCTGATTTTTGTATGTTAATGTCTATGCAGGGCAAAGTACGGGATTGAAGAGATGTGTCGGGATCAATGGAACTGGGCCAGCCAGAACCCTTATGGCTATGGATCTCCTGAGACGTCAGATTGAAAGCCGAGACTACTCGTATGACCTGTCTTTTAAGATTTACTTTGGTTGTTTACCCTAGAAACCTTTGTAGGTTTTGATTCCTCCCATTGTATTCCGCAAGGTCATTAATCAACAGAAGTTGTATTTTTTCCTTTTCACCTATATCTCTAGTTCAGTTGGTAGTATAGTCTATCGAATGTAACTCGCCAAAATTGATGCGCTCTGCTAGTTATGGGGGGAAGTTCAGTACATGCTTCTAATGTTCTCTTTTCGGCATCATGCATTATTATGACTGGCTTCACTCTCTTGATATTGTCATGTTCTATCGGTAACAAATTGGCGTAGCTTACGCATGAGTTTTTGAAATGAAGTTTCGGAACCTGGTCCCTGTACACTGTTCTTTACATCAACCTGATGCAAAGAGTTTCCTCATTAGATTTCTCTGTTTCTTGGCTCGTCTTTGTGTGAGGCGGAGCAATGACCGATGTTAGTGTTTCAAGTGACGCGAGTATTGGTGGAAGAGCAAGATTTCTCGTCAAGAAGAATGAAGTTACTATGCAAAGCAACAAATCCATGTATCTTTTGCTTGTTCTCTGCAGATTTCCTTTTGTCTCGTAAAGTTTTAAGTGACTGGAATAATTTTCTGCCATCCGAGGTCACATGTAAGGCCCTGGTCATGCTCGGTTCGTGAGTTTGATTCTTTCATGGGATATAAGGGGACACGGTGCACTTGCTATGCTAGATTAGGTGAGTCCAAAATGACTCCGAAAGGATAGGATTAGGGAGAGCTTCATATGGAAATCATTAGGCGATCAGAAGATGAATTCTCTTCATTCTCACGGTTTCCGTCACGATTTGCCTACGCACCGTGTAATTAGGCGTGTTCGTGTGCAGCCGAAACGTGTTTCGGGCCGGCATTCTCGACACGATCCATTTGCACTTAATTACCCTCCCTAATCCAAAAGAAACGAATGCATCTAGACATGCACTCTAAGTGACAAATATTCAACTCCTTGACACTCAAAGGAATGCGTCTTGCATCGCAAGTTGGAATATGAGACGATCGTGACCAACTTGTCCGACAGGCGCAGCCAGGTAAGCGACGTTATGCTTAAAATGCGGACGGCCTTTGAGGTCGAGGCCGAGGTGCTCCATCTCATCGATCCAACGACTACTAGTGGAGGGTTCATCTGGAATGCTTGTGTCTATATTCGGGAAAAGTACAAAAAAAAATCTTAAACATAACATCAATTCAATTTTAAATCTTTTAATTTAATCAATTTAGTCATAAATTTTTTTGCATTGGTATCAATTCAACTCATCTGATCAATTTAAGCCAAAAATCACTGACACGTGGACATTTTTTTTTAATAATTATGTGAATTTTTTTCTTTTTTTTATCCTTTCCCTTTTCTTATTATAGGTGGCCAGTCACTACCCACCGACCATAGGCCATGGCTAGCGAGGGCTGGCCTTGTCAGGCCGAGCCTGGATGCCGACGAGGCCCCCCTCATCGACCATGGCCTATGAAAAAAAGAAAAGAAAAAAGAAAAAAATTCAAAAGTTCAAAAAAAAAATCTAAAAATTATGTTCCAGTGGGATAGGGCTCTCGATCTACCAGAAAAACAGATAGCGCCTAAGTGTCTACAATCCCATATTAAAAGAAAGTTACGTTTTCTCTTTAATATGGAGAGTGAAAATAGTCTCTCAGAGAATCAATTTCAAGAATTTACTGAGCCATTAGCTTTAGATAGGGTTTCTGTTGGTTTTGCTAAAGCTCTCCATGAGAGAGTATCTAGTCTTCAATTAGAACACTACAATAAGGAACTTTGATCAAATGCGAGTATCCAATCCGCCGCTGAGATGTCTAGCAGATTCTTGGGCCTTGACGAATGGGCAGCCACCTTGTACATTATAAGAGCAAAAAGCCCGAGGCATAGCAGGATGAACCAATGTGAATGAGTGTAAGCTTTGTCACCTGAACACAATTGGTGCTAACCACATTAGGTGCTACCGTGGTAGCAACTAAAGCTTTAGCCATGCCTTTCGAATCAGCATCTTTTGATCGTTTCACTGTCATAATGGGATCACTATACTGGCCCGAGAAGGTGTGTAAACGGTCACTCTATGACTATAAGCTCTCAATGGACACTATTTTCATTTATAAAAATAAAAAGAAAATAGGGACCTAATAAGTACAAAGCTATTACACAATCAAAGCCTTTTTCATCTCCGCGAATAGACACACAAGATAACCTTTAGGTCGCCAATGCCCTTTTTTTGAGGTAATTTTCCCTTCCCAGCAAAAAAAGGCAATCAATTAGTCTCATCCCTTCCCTTTCTCCTACTATTGGCTATTTATTTTATTGCTACCGATAGCATTAGCACTACCATTGCTTCCGATCTCTCTGCTATCACCACATTTGATTAAAAAAAAAAACTTTTGTTGACCATCATGAGTGGTAGACGCCTTTTGAAGCAAATTATCAAGCAGCTCCAACTCTTTCTATGGCATTTGTCCTATCTTTCATCCCTCTTCATGTACTTATCTTTATTTGTCGAGTCTAACACTAGGAAGAGTCGATAGAAAACTCTTCCTTGGTGCGAGGGGAATTGGGGATTGAATATATCTAGGTACCAAGGCCGATGAAAGCCTTTCCAAAGGAATTAGGTTAAGTATTTTGCGGCCTAAATGATTGGCTGAATTGTACCAATACAAAAAGGTTTATGACTAAAATGGTCCAATTGAAAGGTTTTCGTGGAGGTGTTACATTTGTAGAGGTGAACGATTCCAAGTCGGTTCCGGTTCTCCCTAGAACATATCCATCGAAATCAATTGTCCAATTCTCCAATTTTTTGAACTCGGAATCTACTCTACATATCTTAGAACTTGGAACCTATATTGTCATAGGTTTCATGATCAGTTACAAGATCTATCCAGTTCTATATGTATTCTTAATAAACCATTATAGTGACTCATCACCTCCAATAACCATCATTTGCTAATACACAATCAAAACTCATATTTAGACACATTGATACTAAGTGCACATTTAAGTTTAAACTAGTGTTTCTAACTAACTCATCATCGGACCCATAATCTCACAAGATCACACAAGGACATATGTACCAAAAAAAAAACCACAAAGACTTATTACAAGTTTCAAGTTCCAATTCCACTTGGAACCTATTTGTCAAAATCAGTTCCCTAATTGTTGGTATTAGGAAACTACGTTGAAATCCTAGAGATTGGGAATTGAGCACCCCATGGATCCAGTTTTACCTAAATCATGCTATTCACCCCTAATCTGTGTATAGCACAACGTGATCATTATTTGGTGGACCGATGAATTCATTCTCATTTTTCACATTTTTCCTTGTTTTTTTTTCAAATAAGGAGTTGAATTTCAAATTTATAATCATAAATAAATATTTTATCCTATTAAATAATATTTCTATCACAACGAAGTATGATTATTATTTTATTTTTTAATTCCAATTTTTTTTTATCTATAATTATTAACTCTCTTACGATCTTCGGAGATTGTATATGGATATTAGAACCAAACCAGACCCAACTTGATAGTACATGCGTATGATTAACTCAATTGTAGTGGAAAAATAATTCAAGAAATTTAGGTTTACCTTTTAGAGAGCTCATAAATAAGACAAGCATAATTCCATAATAGTGCTCATAAATTATTAGAACTTCTCATTAAAAATAAGAGATTAATATATCTTATTAATCTATGTGCGATAGAGTTGATTCTATTATTTAAAGTAACAAATTGTAAGTTTTACAAAATTTCAATACTTGATAAGTAAAGGTTTAACTCGAAGGGGACATTTATGTATTTGTATTAACCCATGAAAATTTTGGCTGTATTTAATTTTAAATTTGTATTTAAAAATTTTGTTTTACAAAAAGAGTGTGGTAATTGTTGTGTAAGAACAAACTTAGAAGTGTATTGTCCCACGTAGATTTAATGTGTGCAGGCCAATATTAGGTGTGGAAGTTTTCTATTCTTACAAATGAAGATAAGGGCTTAAGTGGGCTAGACCCCAATAGATAAGAATTGGCATAATCAATGATTTTTTTTTTATTTATATTAAACTTCGATTTATGAGTAAAAATAGTTTGTGTCCTAAAAGCACAGTGCGATTGTTCACAAAAAAGATTCATGATTATTTTTTTTATTTTTTTATATTCATATTTTGTACTTCTGCCTAATTGTTATCAAACACTCTTACAACCTTTGAAAGGTTTTATTTGTTCAGACTAAGGGGTGAGCGGTTCCAAGTTCCGTACGATTCTACCTAGAAACCTGGAACCTACCCGTCTATACAGGTTCCTCATTTTGAACTTGAAACCTACCCTGCATATCTTGAACCGTAGAACCTACCCTGTCACAGGTTCCAGGGTCAGTTCCAAAAGTCCACCCAGGTTCCACATGTATTCTTAGTTGAACGATTACAGTGAATAATCATATTTTAATGACCATCGCCTACTTCTAAATTCACTGATCACAACTCATATTTAGAGACAAAAAATATGAAACATTAACAAAGTAAAAGTCTTAATGATAAAGTGTTTCGATTACACACTCAGCATTAAGATTTATGGAATATTGTAGATGACGCAAAGACATATACAAAAAATAATATAATATATAAACTTGCACCGGGATCCGGATCCAGGTCTGGTTCCAGGTTTCACTTACCTAGAATCTAGAACCTACCCTTTAGAACAGGTTCCCCCATTTTTGTGAGCCTGAAACTTC
>JAGVVM010010068.1:0-10166 GCA_019149425.1 Psidium friedrichsthalianum | reverse complement strand
TTAAATCCGATTAATATCACGAAAAATTTTAAATTAATACATTTGTGACAAATAGGAGGTAAAAACTCTAAACTAATACACCCGTTAACTACCACTTATCATCCAACTCAATAATTTGATGATAAAATTTAACAAAAAAAACTAATAAATGATAAATTCATCACAAACGTATCAATTTGAGTAAATTTGCTATAAGCGTACCAGTTTAAAAATTTTATGATTAAAAAATAATTTGGGATAAATTTATCTTACGTACCAGTTTGAAATTTTTTTGTGGTCAAAAAATAATTTGTAATAAATTTATCACAGATGTACTAGTTTGAAATTTTTCGTACTATTAACCCTTTTCTTTAAGTCCTACGGATCCGGTCCAAGCTTAAGCCTGAGTTGGATTCCATTTCTTATCCCGGCTTTTTGCTACCCAAGTGCTATGAATCTATGGTAAGCAGCATTTTTTTAGTAAAAATTAATAATTTGAAATTTTATTTTTTAAAAAATTAACAATTTATATCACTTATAAAAATGATAAATCAAAAGTATTTTCATCATCCATAAAAATTTTTAAACATAAATTATTGTCAATTATAAAAATATTTTTATTGAGTAGTTATTTCAAACAATACGAGCTATTATTTTTAAGAAACTATTTTTTAATTCATTCATTTTTATGAAACAAATGAAATATACAGAATTTTTTCGATGACTCTCATGGCGTAATTAACCAATCATTCATTTGGTTTGTATCCCAACTAACCATAATGCTTGAATTTCGAAACTCTGCCTTCTTGTTGATTGTTTTCTCTATGTCCCATTGACACAACATGGCGACGGAGTTGAGTCAAATTGCGCGCGAGTAATTCGAACAGCGGTTACTCAAGATCGACTCATCCAAGGCTCAGCTCCAACTCAACCTTGACCTACTCGATTGATGAAACTTTAAAAAGCTTCATCATATTCTATTAGAACTTAATTTTTATGAAAAAGCTACATGCCATTAAATTCGAGTTGTCAAAGCCCAAGTTAAAGCTTGAATTCATTTATCCCCCAAGTTAAAGCTTGAATACATTTATCCCCCCGTAATCAACCGGAGTTAAATTGAACTCAAGTATCTCTCTTTTCTATTTGAGTCCAGCTCGAGTAAGAAATGTATTACTCAATTAAGCTTGAGCTGGTTTAGAGTCGAGTTTATATTAAGCTAACGATTCAAGTCAAGCTTAAGCTTGCAATATATGAACTTTTTATATATTCACATTGAGTCTATAATTATTGTCCGATTTTTGTAATTCCTTTGAAATTTTGTTTTCATTTCAAACTCCAGATGGGTCGATATAAATTGAAAGAAATTGCCCTCAAAATGTCCGACTTTCCCGCATAAACCTCTGTATATCAGCTTCGATGAAGCATTAGATTTCACGAGCGCTCTGACGCCAAAGAGCCAAAAAATGTTCCCGTTCAGTGGCCTCTCCTCTTCGGTTGAATTGATGATCTAGCAAAAGGGGTAAAAACTTGCAAAACAAAAAGAAAAGAGGTCTAGCAATAAAACCGTTATAACATAACACCATACAATCGTCTTGCTGAAATAAGCAGCTCATATCATTTACTTAAGCATGTACAAAGCCAAGGCACCAAGCCTATGTTTTACATTCAACTTTCGAGAAAGTAACGCATTCATTTTCAACAACGAATTGCAATATGTTGATTCGGACGAAACAATGCTATATTGGAGCATACAAAATTAACCCAAACCTTGATTTCAATGTCCTCCCTCTTCCCACTCCATCCAACTGTTCTCGAGTTCAGTCAGACGAAGAACGTGAACAGGAACCCCCCAAACGTCCATGAAAATGCATTGTTCCAAGGACTGCTCTGATAATCATCCGTGGCCCCAAATGTACTTATCAGATCACCCTCCAACCTGAGCCTGATAAATGGAGAATTAGCGAGCCTAGATAGCCCAACATTTTTCACAGCAAAGCAAAGCAAGGATTCTTTTACTATACTGGTTTCTCAGAAACTTGGATATCCACGGCTCTCTAGCTTAGGGCCATCTCAAAAGAATCACAGAACGGAAATTCCATGAGGACTATGTGAAAAGCATCTTCAGCTCCTCTATACGTGCCGTGCGAACTTCTTGATCTGTCAAAGCACCAGATATAATTCGCTGTTTACGTGCTTGCACTGCTTCCATCCTCTCCTCAACTGTTCCCTGCCATTTCCAGATGTCAACAATTGTAAGGCCCTAAAAAACCTCAACACTCAAGAGATGAAAACACTGTTATGGACAACAATCACACAGATCTAGTAAGGACTTAATCAGAGGAATAGCCACCTCATGCAAGTACGTAAATAATGCACCCGGTGGCAAGCAAAAATCAGCTTCAAAAAAGCCAAAGGAAAAGGGCATGGGCTTAAATCTAAGTCCATAAGTGGTAACAGCGCATGACCAAATGCCACACTTGTGGATGTGAACCATGTGATCATCAAAAAAAAAAAAAAAATCAAACAATAAAAGAAATGAACCCAGTTACCCACCACATGAAGGAACATCGTGATCTCACACATGATAAGTCACCTCGACAACACCTAATTACAACCCCCAAAACTTGAAAGAGTTTTTCTGCTGGAGCCATTAGAGCCAAAAAGGACAAATCCCATCCATACAACTACTCAGTCTAAGGAAATAGGGAAAACCTTCACAATGAACCGTTTGATCATCACACTTTTTGTTTGCCCAATGCGATGAATGCGCATGACAGCTTGTTCCTCCACTGCTGGATTCCACCATGGATCCTGCAGAATATTCTAGGACAATGTGAATACAATATTAACAAATTCTCGTCTTTAAGACCATATTTAAACATTTGCCTAAAACTTTTCAAGCTTCTGAAAAATATTAAATTTGGAGATTTCTGCAAGCAATGCAAGGCATAAATGAACTTCATCTAAGGAAGCCCCCAAGGCATTGAGAGTGGATGCCGGCTAGATGGAACACAAAAGTTAACTGAAATGTTCCGGTTCTTCTACATGAGCACTATCCCTGTGGTGTTATAATCTTGAAGAGAGTCACAATTCCTATTACCTTTTTCCTGATATTAAAATGCATCTTACTTTACTAATCTTATCCAAGCAAGGCAATTTTGATCCTATACATTTCCCGAAAACATCTTTCTGTACTCTTTTAATCAGCAATATATGCTGAAATCAGATCATAAAGTTATACTTCATTGAAGATAGCATGAAATATGGCTTGTCCTCCAAGAAGATAACAAAAGGCAACACATTTGATCCAGCTAATCCAAATAGTACCAGCTTACCAGGACAAAAGCATTGGAAGCAGCTATCAAATTTACTCCCACCCCACCAGCCTTCAGTGACATCAGTAAGACCTAAGCAAAATGATCATCCATAAAATCTATCAGCCAAAACAAATCATCACCCCAACTCCAGCAAAACAAAAGTGCAAATGAAAAGAGAGTAAAAAGAAGAAACCAAAGGAGAAAACTATCTGTGCTAACCAGAATATCATTGTCCTCTGAAAACCGTTTAATCACTTTTTCACGCTGTTGCTGACTGAGAGACCCATCCAGACGAACAAATGGAATCTTATCTCTGCAAAATATATATATATATGAATATATCAGATGACAAACAAGAGAGAACCGTAAAGAAAATTGACAACTAAGTAAATGTGGAAAATTACTTGCACTTAGGCTTCACTTGTTTCGCAGAAAAGAAATGATTTGGAAAACACTTTCCTAAAAATAATTGTTTGTATCATTAGAAAATATTTTTATTATCGACAAGAATTTATGTCTAAACATTATTATGAACGGTGAAACTATTTTTTTATTTCATTCATTTCGTAAGCGATATAAGCAATCATTTTTAGAAAATGATTTCCAAATCATTCATTTCCACAAAACAAACGCACCCTCAATTGTTTACAGTCTGAGGATATTCACAACTCTTTTAAGTTTTTATCTATGGAGATAACCTAAAAAACTGCTTGCATATAGACAACACATCGTTATGTCAGGCATAAAGCATAGAGAAACAAAAAGAAACGGCATCATGCTCATCTGCAGAAAGGACTTCAGCATATACCGGTAAGCCACTTATGAAAGCTGCAGGACCTAGGCAGGAGTAGAAGTGCACATTAAGAAATGGCCCATATTTGCTACATCATAAAGTGAGGGAAAAAGAGGTTTGGATGACTTGAAAATTTTGGATCCAAACCAACCATACATCTCTCTTAACGAGACACTAAGGTAGTCAAAAAATTGCCGGCACAAACCCTACCGAGAAAGAGGAATCTGCAAAAGGTTCAAAAAGGCAGTCCATTGGCTGAAAACAATGCTCTTTGAACCTGAAGACCGAAGGTTCTCAAGTTCATGCAAGAGAGCAGAAACTTTGGATGACTCGACCCAGTTTTTCTCAATGTCAACCTGAAAACGACTTTCAGTTGGCGCTGTGATCAAATCTTGTCTAGTGATAGTTTTCCTGCAAAAGTACGACAAAGATCACAATACGTACTCACTTATCTCAAAACATTAAAATGGGACAAGACTCTAAGGAGAAATGAAAAAATTGATGTTTAGAATTCTATAACTTGTGTGAGCTTTCCCAAATACCTACAAACAGGACATAAACCAGAATTTGAATTATGCCAACTTGCCAAAAGACACTCTCGGCATAAGCGGTGAGCACAAGCTGTTAGAACTGCATCTTCAAAGGCTTCAAGACATATCGGGCATTCTCCTACTTCCCCCTTACGGAGCTCTTCCACAACCTCTTGAACATAAGCCCGCGAAGGTCCATTGCTGTTCCCCTCATCCAGGTTGCTCAAATTTCCTTTTAAGAAACGTCTCGCTAGCTTATTCAGGTCAGCATATTCCTGTGTATCCCCTCGACTGGACAGACAAGCCACACATCACCGAACATTAATGTGATGAGAGCTTCCTAATATATAGAACTAGATGTAACACAGGTAGTACACAAAATAATGCAATGAAAACTTAAAAGGTTACTCTCAGAAATCACAATTTAGGCATTGCCATCCAGCGATTAGATGTTCTAAAACAAGAATCAGGGAAACAAACCTACATGAAGCATTGTTTTCCCCCCTATTCCATATTCATGGATAGAACTATAGCTATAAGGAGTAAGTTCCACTGGTTTCTTCTTTTTCCCAATCTATGATCTCTAGAAATAATTTATGACAGCTTCAAAATTTAAAAAGAAGGTTATGTGATGAAAAGGTGTAGAGTCCAACGAAAACAAGAAAAAGAATAATCACGCAACATAGTTCCTGCTTAATAATAATGACAACAACAACAGTAGTAGTAATGATGATAATAACCATAACATTACTGATGATAATGACAACGACGACAACAATAATAAGAATAAGAATGAAAAATCAACGAAAATGCATGCTCAATATTAGTATCCATTTTCTTGACCATTGACACTTTTCATATTACTAGTCATTGTATCTTTTGATTGAAGAAGAGATATATCTAGGTACAAAACGACACCTTCAGAAGCATACGAGGAGGTTTATGTTTAGCTCTGCCAAAATGAGAGTGCATTCTGTATGAGTTTATGTATCCCATTTCTCACAGAAAAGCTAATACTTAAGATATGGAACATGGAGAAGAAAGCACCTAAGAAAGCAGATTCCAAGAGTGGGTAGACACTAAACATATGAAGAGCGAGTGTCAAGAATTTAGAAGCGCTTCTCATCATTTTAGTTTTCTGGTAAGACCGCTACCCCGGAGTTCGGGATAATATACCCATGTCTACACAGACAGAGAGAATGGGATAATATTTCCATGCAAAAAGACCTCTTGGATTTTACCAATATCCTGACAATATTCCCAGTGTTAAATATAGCATACACCAGCTCATCTCCATGAAGTGATCATCATACAGAGGCAATGCAACTATACATGATAGTAAGGACGAACACATAAAGATACCACACCTCATCACAAGAAATGGGTGATCACAACATTGGCGAAGACGTAAAAGTAACTCCAGTATTGAAGCATAATTGTGAAGAACCCGGCCTTGCTCAACAAACTGATCAAACTTGACCTAGAGAAATTAAATGCTTAATCATAATGGGAATAATAGTACCAGTCATAATGAGAATAATAATAAGAAACTCTGTTCTGTTTTTTGGTAAGGTGGAAACTCTGTTCTGTTTGTTTCACCAAAATCAACAATTTGGAAAACATTGAAACTTTCATCATTTTTATTGCTTAGGGAAATGAGTCAACGAAATATATATGCATTAGTAACAGCAATTGAAGCCTAAACATTTTTTTGCTAATAATGAAAACATTTTCGGTTGACTCATTTTCCTAAGAGATATAGATGATCACAATTAGGAAAACGTTCTCCACATTATTGATTTTCTACAAAACATATGAATTTAATGGAAATTTATCTTCGATGGAACTCCTGATGGTGATGCAAACCTTGGACTTTTTAAAAAGTGCTTCATAGAAGTCCTTTTCGGCTTCGCTCAGTTCACAATAAATGATCTTAACATCAGCTGGAGGAAGAACTAGAATGGGCCTGCAGTTGCACAAATTAAAATTTACATTCAGAATACACAGAAGGAAGAGAACAAGTAATGACATGTCCTCCATCATTCTGCTCACCGTCCTTCTCGATCTGTGGTGAACTTTGTTCTTCTCAGCATAATCGGCTTTAAGATTGTCTGCACCAGTTTCAACGCCCTCTCTTCCCCTTCCTCAAAGGGTCTTTGGATGAGTTTATTCCACCTAAACAAATAATTATAAATCATATATTTTAAGGAACACTATGACTATATATTTAAAAGAAAATTCATTGGTAAAGTAACAAAGGAAGATCGACAACATTCCATGAAATCAAAAGTAGAAATTAGAATCTCTAAAAGATCCTCAATCTTTGAACTATTAGGAATATTTCTAAGAAGGATCCCTAGAAAGCATCAGAAACACGAGGTCCCGAGAATACTTACCAAAACATATCAGTGCCATGACAACTCAAAAGTCACCATCAATACAACTCTCTTACCAAAATGGAACCTAATTTGAATATCCTTAACCAGAATGGCCATGACCCAAGCATTGAACAGCAATTGAATACTGAATACCACTCTAAAAAGGACTAAATCGATTATTTCCACAAACTCTCAGTTTCCAAGTTTCTGTCATCATATTTCTGAAAAGGGGACCTTACAAGTACACCATAAAACAAAAACTTAAGAACTTTAAGAATTATGATCACAATTACTCAGGAAAAAAATGGCCTTAGGCATATCAATGATATCTTTCCCTTGAGCTTATAAATATTCAACTTATCCTAGCAAGTTCTGAGAGTATAAAGGTTGATAAGAAAGATCTGTGATATCAAAGCCACAGTAAGTTCAAGAACTGAACAAGCCAGTAAAAGGTAAACCGATCTCACGATGAATAGTGAGTCATGGGCTGCTTAATCTGACATTCCATAGCCTTTACCAATTCTTGTGCACAAGCTAAAAAATGCTGTGAGCAAGATCTCGGCTATTAATTCAAACTACCCATAATTAACAGAGAGATATCATCCACTCTCAATGTACCTGTTACATCAATCAGCTAAGGTTTCACCACAACATGAGCTCTTCTTCAAGGGAAAATGAGTTTCAAGCAATCAGTCAATTCATAATTGCCTGAGCTTATTACAATGTCATACTTACACTTGCCAACATTCAGCGATTCATGAAAAATGGAAAATTCAGTGATTTTTTTACATATGAAGAGGCTTCTTGGAAATGACAGCTTGTGATTTTAAAGACACTCCCTCATCTATCAAATTTAATAAGACTCGTCCTCATAACGGACGCTCTGAGCATCAAATTACATAAAGAAAAGTGGGAGAACAAGCTTACCATGCCCAGTTGGCCCAAGGCTCCACTCTCAGAAACCGAAGAAGACTGTAGATGTCCTCGAGACTGTTCTGTGACAGTAAAATTACACACGCCAAGGCCCCACAATGTATCAGATACAAATGCATAATAGTTTTTCTTAGGTTGAAACATGACTTCAAAGTACAGTAGAGGAAAAGGGACAAAGCTAAAACCAGCACATCTCGGTAGTATTTTTTTGCGTAATTTTTCCAAATCCATATACATTTGGGTATCTGTATACTTAAATTGAAAAGTTCACCTGAATGGGGGTACCAGTCAAACACCACCGGCAATTGGCAACTAAGGCAGCAGCAGCCATAGAAATTTGGCTCTTCGAGGATTTTATAGTATGTGCCTCATCAAGAACCACTCTGAACCACCTAACTGAGAAAAGGACACCACTCTCCCCAGAATTCTGCAAAGTAATCAATTGCACGTAAACATTTGTCACCCACGTAAATCTAAATAGATAGATAGATAGATAGATAGATAGATAGATAGAGAGATAGATAGAGAGAGAGAGAGAGAGAGAGAGAGAGAGAGAGAGAGAGAGAGAGAGAGAGATCTTTAAGCTACCTCTCCAGAATATTCGGAGGCTAAAACACCATACGTAGTGACTACAACGTCACTTTGTGCCAAGAGCTTTGCATCCTTTGGCCGACTTTGTCCATAATGAACATACACTGACAGAGACCCAGGCTGTACATGAGTTTCAATCTCAGCCTGTCAAAACAATTCTACGGATCCAGTCACTTGCAAAAACAAAACCACCCAGGTATGTAAATCATGACTTAATCATAATACAACCTTCTCCAATAAACAAAAGCAACCTTAGCAACAGCTTATTGTATTACGCCTACCTTCCACTGGCCTAGCAAAGTCATTGGACATACAATCAGACAGCCACCATTCAACATCCTCTGCTTCATCAACCTGTTGAAGCCAGAGAACTTATCGTCCCTCTTGGATGGATTAGGAGACTGCTCTAATGAGTTTGCAATTTCAGCACCTTCATTTAGCGGTTGAGTTATGTTCCGACTGCCCAAAGATTCGCCTATTTCCTTATGAGTGAGGAGGAGAGCTATAGTCATGATGGTCTTCCCAAGACCCATAGCATCTGCCAGAATCTTCAAGAAGAATCGTAAATTCAATAAATAGGATGTTATGATATAAACATAACTTAAAGTAGTAATGTCTTGATCACATACTCCTCCTCGAGCCATTTGAAGCATGCTCGGAAACTCTATCGTAGCATCCCCTGAGAACACATTCAAATAAACAACAAGATCCCTCCTGAGAAAGAAAAAATCATTGGTGAACCAACTCTAAGCAAACAAATGGAAAAGTAAAAAAAAGCAGCAAACATGCCATACTTGTCTGCCAAACGATATGCCTCCCAGCATGGATGAAGTGTTGTCGCCGCCTCATCCATGCAGCGTCCCTTCTCCAGTTGGACCATCCAGTGAAGAGCCTGCTTTTGATAGGGACGAAGTTCACAGTGAAGCGTACATGGAGGATCCATCTCCTGCAGTATTAAATTGAAAAGTGACTTTGACTCGAATGCTGCTAACTGTAACACAGTGTAGATGATAAAATAACAAAATGCATATGGTACCTCCAAATCAAGATTATCTCCAACACCAACGATCCTGTCAACATCAGAATCCGATAAGGGCTCCTCATTTTCAGCTTCATCTCCGTTTTGACATGGATTATAAGACTTATTAGGTTGTGACAAAGGGACTGGAAGACCAGAGCTCAGCTGTTCCACTTTAATTCTTTAGTAGTTGAAGTTTTAAAAACTATGTACAGAGAGGAAAATCTTGTCCATATACCTTTGATTCTAAGGGCCGTTTCCTTGGAAACATATCATTGGGAGTCAACTCAGCCTACTTAGCAAGAGACAAGATGTCAATAAACTTATACAAATATAGAGAAGTGCAGAAAAATCTCTAAATCACATTAAACAACTATAACTTCACAATTGTATGGAGAAAAGCATACCTTCTTGCCCGGTGTTAGGCCCAGCAATCGGAACATATTTGGTAATGGATGTACCACGATTCATCAGTAACATTACTAGCTGCCTTGAGTGAGGCCTGCTTTTGCTCGTGGCACCCTGGAACTCTTCCTGTTGTCCCACTGGGTCCCAGCCCCCTCCCCCACATCCCCTGTTTACTGCAGCCTTTCGGGCCATGCCCGCCTCAAAACCGAATACTCCTCT
>JAGVVM010010067.1:0-12516 GCA_019149425.1 Psidium friedrichsthalianum | reverse complement strand
GATTTTTTGCATAGAAAGTCGTCCCTGTTTTTTCCCAGCACGACATTGATGAGACAGTTCAAATCTCGACAAGGCCGAAAGGGGAGAAGCAGGAATCTCTTGGGTTGTGGCAGCCAACTAAGTTAAAGGATTTTTCGTGAAGAAATATAGATGTTAGTAAATAATTAAGTATTTCTAGTCCTCGGGTCAAAAAGAAGAAAAGGAGAAAAAATAACCCACCACCTTTTATTTGAAAAAGAAGTCAGGCAAATGTCGACACTCATCTATAGGATTCTGTATGGGTGGCCGAGAAGAATCGCCCGAATTGTCAAATTTGCGACAAACATGTTCCCGAAGGCAACTTGTTGGAACTTCATTCATCCTAGGAGGAAAACCGCCGCCAATGTTTGTCAACGGTGCCGTGGTTGTACGGCCCCATCGTTTAAGCTCTGCTTAATGAGGTGGGCGCCTAGGATATCACATTGTGTCTCCCCCTAATTTGTGTTTGTTGGTCCGAGGTTTGATTTCGGTTCATCGCGATCTTCTTCTGTCTGCGTGTCTAGCAAGCTTGCTTGCTTGTGGATGGGAGAATCCCTGAGACGCCTCAATCCGCGTGATTCGTGCGAGATACTGTACTTATTTAGGACACCTGAGTTTTTGTTTTTTATGGGCATGTGTTGTTGAGGAAACTAGATAAGGAAGTCATTACGACTTGCATTAACAGCAGTCCCCGAATGATGCTGGTGACATGCACAATCGAATGCCGGAGTAAATAGGATTTTTCACATTACTAAATTCGTTTGGACAAGTAAACCTGTGGGTGCTTGTTTTAACAAAATCTTTTTTTCTTCTTTTGAATAAAAAATATATTCGCTGGTGAACTGAGTATATATGTCTAAATGCGAAGAGAGAGAAAGGAAATCTGGTGTTCCTGATGAAACATACGTAGCCTCGAGCGTGCGTTAGCGAATAAACTTATGATTGGAAGAGTTTGTTCTAACTAGAGGAAATAGGGTTCCCTATAAGAAATTGGTTCACTCTTGCACTTGTGGGATGCCATTGAAATTAAAGCGGTTGTGGATCTACGCATTCACATATAAGTCCGTTCATAAGGCGGGGGTTCCATCTAGTCAAACAAATAGGCTGGCTAATAATGATCGTAGGAGTGGCGCATGGAGAACTTTGAGACTTTACAATCCCTTTAATGTTGAATTATAATTTCCACCGTGTACCTAGGACCACCCTACCTTGAAACTCAAACGGGGATTGCTCCCAGTATATACATAAAAGGTAAGTCTGTAGAGATGGTCGGTCGTGGGGAAGCGAGGTGTGTATAGGTTTAATGTGATAGGGCATAATGACACAAATGATCTATAAAATTGATCAAAAGTGTAACGTGTCCCTGAACTTTAATGTGGCTAATATAGTCCTCATGGAACTTTAATCCAATGACCATAGCGGTCAAGTAACATCCACGGATCACATGCATATCGGATTAAAGTTCATGGGACTATATTGTCAATTAAAAGTCCTGTGGGTCCAGGTAGGAACATTCAAGGATTATACTGTTTGGGTTAAAATTCAAATCCATATTGATCAAATTAAAAGTTTAAAATATTACATTACCCGTTGATCGAATTTCAGGGACTTTTTATATCGTTATCCCTTTAATATATTGTCACGAACAAAAAAAGAAAAAGACAAGCTGGTTGTGACTCACTAAGCACCATAGAAAAATCAAAGAAAAATAAAAATAAAAAACCGTCGGAGGGACCTACGCAGCAATTCTGCTTTTTTTGAGGGGCAAAAAGGGAAAAATATCATCGACCAATTCGGCCGCTAAAATCGGTCCCTTAAATGAAAAAAACAAGGCGATCAATAATGATCACCAAAAAAAAAAAAAAAGCGGAGGAGGAGGAGGAGGAGGCGCAACATGCAAAACATGATGCCTCCTATGTGGGTGGGGCCCATCATCCATCGATCAATAGCGAGTGTTTAACCTTTTCCTCTGTCGTTTTGTTTCTCCGCACTTGCCTCGCTACAGTACATAAATATCAGGAGCAAATCTTCGGCACGGTGCCGTTTTTGTGTCGTTTTTCTTTACATGTTATTTTGTCGGCTGTGTACGGATTTCCGTGGGTTAGTTCGGCTTGTGGCGAAGAAGATGAAATCGTAAAACTACTAGTTGCACAACTTACTACCAGGACCAATTCCCCCCGAGTTTAAGCACCGTTTTTATCGAATAGCATCGATTTGGCTACGATAAAAAAGGGCTTATCACCAGGTCAATTCGTGGGTACACGAGAGGAAAAAAAGGCTCGTAAAAAATTAGTTCATTAATTTGTGCATCATTATAGCTCCTTGTAACATATGGCGTAACTTTTCTTTGATCGATCAGTAGATACTTACATATCGGTTCGAATTTCAATTTTTCAAAACTAGAGCCTTATGGTAATTCCATACTCCGGCCTTGAAGCTGGCTCACCTTTAATCGTGCGCTCCTATTGTTCACTTTCGTGTAATCATCACATTTTACTTTTTGTCCTTCGCTCTACCAAATATAAAGGTGTCGAAACTAACTTTGAAAGAAAGAGGCGAGACAAGCGACAAATCGACGGTCCAATTTTCTTCGAGAAAATCGATATGGTATGGAAAACGAACACATGAAAAATGCTCAAGTAGTCATTTGACTCATTGAAATGAAACGACGCATTGGGGGAAGTTCCCTATTCGGAGTCATACCAAAATACATGGGCGTACGGTTTCCGACTCACGAACTAACGTAACGCTCGCCATGATTGGCGTTGACCGGACTTGCCTTTTTCAGAATATCGTACGGCTGCGCCGATTAGCCCTTCGATTTGTCCTGAACGGACGGTCTGTATCTTTCCCCCAATTCGGTACTCGGGTAACAGCGGGAAGTAGCGGAGCTTGTACAAAAGGGAAAGAAAACAAATATCATGATGGGTCGTTGTGACGCGAAGGGAGCGACCGGCCACCGCCCAAGCCGGTTTCGGGCAAAGAGAGAGAAATCGCTTATATATTCGCCTCCCTCTCTCTGTAAAATCAGAGTCCGAGTTGTTCCTTCCTCACGTCGCATCCATTTCTCTCTCCTCCCCTTCGCTCTCTCCCCGATGATCATTGCCGTCGTCGAGTGATCGGGGAATGCAATTAGTTGGAAGTCATCGACTCTTCTTCCCCAGCATTCGCCCCGTGAGCTCGCTTCCTCTTGCATCCTTCGGCCACCGGAAAGTATCTCCGGCCGTTCGACTGACAGGAAGAAGCGGCAGGGAATCGGCGACCTGTCTTCCTTTCTCCGGTCACCTCTCTCTCTCTCCCTCTCTGTGTTTGTTTTCGGAACTCCACCACATTTAGTTACAGGTGATCCTTACATGTTCGCCATGGAATCGATCGACTGTCAGATGATGAGCATGAGCTGTTGAAGCAAGCCAGTTCGAGAGTACAGGAGGGGACTGCCTCTGCGGTTGTGGACGATCGATTGGAGCAGCGATGCTGGATCTTAACCTCCATGTCCTCTCCACGGAGAGCTCTTATCAGGACGAGAAGCTTTCCGACATCTCGGCGAATCAAATGGACGAATCGGGGACATCGAACTCATCGATCGTCAATGCCGACGCGGCGACGACGAGTCGTCCTCTGCACGCGCCGGCGACTTGTACACCTTCCAGTTCGGCATCATGAAGGTCGACGGAGGGCAGAACGGCTCCGTCGAGACGAAGGAGTTGTTTCCTCTGAAAGGAGAAGAGTGCGCTCCTCTAGAGAAGCCGATGGACCTTTCCTTTGTAATGGCGGCAGTGGACGTGGAGGGAGTCATGCGCGTGTGATGCCGCAGCAAGTGAAAAAGAGCAGGAGAGGTCCGAAGTCGAAGAGCTCGGAGTTTAGAGGAGTCACGTTTTACCGGAGGACCGGACGATGGGAATCGCATATTTGGTTGGCGATCAACTTGTATTTTGTTTCACTAAATTGACTCTGCTAATTTTCTTTGAACTTAATCAACGTTGAATCGGGAATTTCATGGAACCACTGGCTTCTGTAACTGGAAGCTCCTTATTGTTCTTAAATCATTGAGGGGTTGGGTGGTGTTTCTAATTGGGGAATTCTCTGTGCTACATGGCTTTCTTGTGCCGGTTTGGAGAGAGGCTTTTGATGCATTGAATGCTTATTCCGTTCCTGAACTTTTGGAAGTTTCTCTACTTTTGTTATCATGAATTTTTCTTTCCAGAATTTGTGAAAAGAACGAATATGGCCTCTTAGTTGCTTCAGTTGAAATCTTCGGTTTGATTTTGTTGTTGACTATTGGTTGTTGCCTGTTTCTTTCGGTGCAGGGACTGTGGAAAAACAGGTTTATTTAGGTAAGTACGTGATAAATTATCAGATGTGTATGAGTTTGACTTCCTTCCTGTTAGAGATGTACTTTGCGTCTACTTTAATTTGCTGGATGATTTAGTGATACGGGATGGTTTTTCTTTAGGTGGATTTGACACTGCTCAGGCCGCAGCCAGGTATTTAGTGTGTTGTATAGAAGGTATTGCCATTTCAGTTTGTTAATTTAACGTTATCTGGATTTCATTCATTCAGAGCCTATGATCGGGCTGCCATTAAATTCAGAGGAGTTGAGGCAGACATCAACTTCCATATGAGTGACTATGAGGAGGATCTGAAGCAGGTATTCACAGTTTTGTCCGTTTCATTCGACAGTTCTGTTTATTCGTGTTCTTTGTTTGCTTGCCTCTTTCCTTTCTTCAAAGATATTATGTATTTGCTTAGGGTCTTTCCTTGATTGTTGTATTGGCACAGATGAAGACTCTATCCAAGGAAGAATTTGTCCACATTCTTCGCAGACAGAGCACTGGCTTTTCAAGAGGGAGTTCCAAATATCGAGGTGTTACATTGCACAAGTGTGGTCGGTGGGAGGCGAGAATGGGACAATTTCTTGGCAAGAAGTAAGATGCTGGCTTACGCTGTTTTGCCTTGCCTTTACTTTCATCAGATAAACCTAAGCGTCTGCTTCCACTTTTATCTTCTAACTGCCATTTCTCAGTGGACATGCTTGTTCCTGTACTTGAGAAATAGTTGAAAATCCTATAACGAAGAATAATGATTGGATGGGTTCTTTTTATGCTTATCTAGAGAAAGACGTGGCATTTTCATTTTTTAGATTGCAATGCTTGCATGCAGGTATATATACCTTGGGCTATTCGACAGCGAAGTAGAAGCTGCAAGGTCTTAAAGATCATGAATTACCTGATCCAAAATTTGTTAATAGAAAACTCTCAACCTCATTACAATTCCTAATTCTATCCAACATGTCTGTGGTCTGATATTCTGGACATCAGGGCTTATGACAAGGCAGCAATCAGATGTAATGGAACAGAAGCTGTCACCAATTTTGAACCAAGCTCTTATGAAGGGCAGATGATCCCTGTGGCCATGAGTGAAGGTATTATCTGATACTATCATTTCCTTTTTAGCATGCTTTGAATAGAAAGTACCTGTCTTTCCAAGTGATGGACTGTTAAATCTTAAAACATTTAACGCAGACAGTGACCACAATCTGGAACTGAACTTGGGAATATCAGCCCCTTCTTTTGGAAGTTCATCGAAGGATACTGATGAGCACCTACCATTCCATGCTGAGACATTTTCAGGGGTAATCTTATGAGCAACATGATTTTTTTCCTTTTTTCTCTTAAACATAATTGATCCTCTTGTTCAAGTATGTGCTCCTATTGAAATTAATCCCTCGGCTTTGCAAACCATGTTGGATGTTGAGAAAGAGGGATTATCTTGTGGTGGGACAGCTTCTATGTAGCATGCTAACTTGTTTGCCATACCTCTGCTGGACGATGGAAATTACATGATTGCCAGTATTAAGAGTTGCTCATATTCATAATATACTTTTTTGCAGATCCCTAATTTTGCTTCAGCAATACTAGGTGACTCGCCACTCAGAGGGTTAGCAATGACATCCCACCATCCTTCTTCACGGAACTGTGTATACCCTAGTTTCTTCTCAAATGAGGTACAGATTCACTTCTCTATAAAATAGCTAAGAATTGACTCTCTGAAAAGATCGACTGCGTTTTTCATTCTCCGAAATACCATCACATTGTTGCGACCAAAGTTGTGCAGATAGCAATAGGACCTTGCGCTACTTGTTGGGTTGCAAATTTCAGGTTTTTTTAATGTTTGGCCATTGATCTAATTGAACTGCTCGACAGTGCATTCAGTATACAAGAGACTATTCCCAATATTTGTTGATCTGTATGACTGGTCATTAGCTTGCATCTTCTGGTGGTAAACCTGGATATCTGAGTGCTTGGAATGATGGCGTTTGATAACAAATTGCAGAGTCAGGGACCAATGGTGATAAAAAGGCTTCTCGAAATTTCTGTCGAGTCCTAATCATGATGGAATTTGCACTGGTCATGCAGGATAGAGATACTGAGCAGAGAAATGAAGTCCCTTCCTCACAAGGATTGCACTGGGCCTGGCCAATGCGTGACCAAGTCAGTACCAGTGCTGCTCCAATGCCACCGTCCTCAACTGCAGCATCATCAGGATTCCCATATTCAGTCCCTCCTTGCTCCGCTGCCATGCTTGCATCGCCACTGTCTCGTCTCCCTGCTTCAGATACAGTTGCCTCCAATTCCTCTCGATTCAACTATCCAATGACGTCTCCATGGTCGCCGACATAAGTTTCTTCTCTATGATGAACCTAGGGCAAAAACAACTAATATCCCGGTCTTCATAGTTTCCTCTATCGTTACATCGCACTCATAGAATTTGTATTCTGACTCCTTAACACGCAATTGTTTTGTGAAGATAGTGACACGAAAAGGCAAAAATCATTTGAATTCCCCTCGTAATATCATTCATGCTTAGACGTACTATTTGCTCCCCATGTCTGACCAAGTTAATGTTGCCCCGCTGGTCCCTATCTGGAGAGTCAGATAATTACTGTTTCACTTTAGTTGCATGTAGCGTGCCAGCTAACGATTTAACTTACTATCGGAGTGGACGCTTATAATAACCAGAGTGCAAGTCTCATTCGGGCAATTTTTTTGGTACTCGTTACCTGGACGTACTTTTTAGGCGGGAGAGAAATAAGAGTGCATGCCTATTCCTACCCTCTTGAAGAGTTTTTATGCTATCGTTCGCCGGAAAGAGTGATTATAGGCCGGATATGACTTGATAACTGGATCTAACGAAAGAGTCCGAATATATACACACGCACATTAGCAGGGTCACTCACTCCCAGTTCAACTGAACATTCCAGACGGTATTCTCGTATTAGTGGCCCATGACTGAAATGTAGCGGTCGGCTACTGTTTATGGGCCCAAGAGAATGTAGAAAACGACCCAGAAGGGCAGGAAATCATATGGTCCAGCCCAACATGGCCCATTAGCCAAAATGGGCCGTCGCCGGTTTGTTTGACATCTCTGGTCCAGATGTACGACTCATGCACGAACATTCATTTTAAAGCTAAAGCGAGATCAGGTCTGAGGCCATTATTGATTTAGATCACGAACTTTGGAGCCAAGTGACGTGCCAGCGCTACTAATTGAGGGTACGTGCTGTCAGCAGAAGGAGCCAGCGCCTTTTGAAGGCCTCCGAAACCTCGTTCGTCGGTGAACTCTCATGGAAACACCGTACTTACTAGGTACTGTCCTCCCTCGACATTTTTGCGTTTAGTAGAATACGAATTTCCAACTGCCACGGAAAAGGATTGTCTAAAGATGATTTCCCGATATATCAAAGCGAAGAAAATGTTTCAAAGACTTGATTCCGCAACATATTTATGCCAGCAATACGACAAAGTGAATTCAACTGGTACTGAATTGGTCTTTACTATGTTAGGTTAATGGATTTAACATAAACGTGAACAACCTGACAAGAATTTCCATCCGCTCGACTGGCATAACAAGGAGCTAATAGCAATAACTGAACTGCAACGCATCACTCCCCAAGACTGCAGAACCAAGAAGTAGCTTGGGCATGAACAACCATAAGAAATCCAGACAAATTGATGTCCGTGATAAGGCCAAGAGGAAGTGATCAAGCCGGCTGATTGAAGTAACAATCGAACACCAACGAGAACACTCATTCTCAGTCCATTTCCTACTCAATATTTCCTGTTGCCTTATTGCTCCAAATAAAACATTACCCAAGACGTCGTTGAGATCAATATCTACGTCTATTGACAGAGTGATGAGCAGCAGGGCACTCGTGAACTAACCTGCCAGGTTGATCCCTCAGCGCACAGCACTGCTTAATCTGTGTTTGGGACATATTCCACAACAGAAATCACCTGCAATCACCCCAAAAAAAAATAAAAAATACAAAAAGAAATGGGTTATTGTGGGTGGAAAAGACAACATACCAATAGAAAATGCATTTGGATTCCAGGAAGAAGATATACGTGCTTCATAACAAGGAAGAAAAGACTACATATATGCTAACAAAATATACATTTGGATGCAAGGGAAAACATTTTTTGCAACTTATGAGTCCTTGCTCCTCAGATGCGCGCACACATAAAGTCCCAACACTCCCAACAGTATGGGGTCCAAAGAATAATTCTCGTTCAAATGCTGTACATTTACCTGCAGAGAATGAAGACCACCAAATGTCTATAGTCCAATCCCTCAATAAGCCCAGCGATAGCTGTTGAGATTCGATGCCATCTCAAGTAAGATACTATCTTGCACAAAATGGATAAACAACAGCCCTCAAACAATCAGCAAACATTGTGCTTGATGGAAATCACATCCCAAATGATCTGTTATACAGATCCCCTGAACTAGGCATGCAATACTTCTGATTCTCAAGATTGTTGCAGATCTTATTGATTCCAAGCCTCTCATTTCTAAGCAGCTCAGCCATAACCAGACCATCTCCACCAGGAATGGTGTTCCAACCATTCCAGTGGCCATTGGACATACCCCTTTCCAGAGAATGCTGTGCGTAAGATGACAACTTTCCCATTTGCGACTGATCAAAAAACCTTGAAGCAATGTCAAATGAATCATTAAGAGAAGTATAACCAGTGCTCGTCTCATATCTTAAATTCAAGTGTGCAGGAAAAGATCTTTTTGTCGATAAATTATGTCCAGAATCACTGTCAAAAGTATTCAGTTGTTGAGATAATGACCCGAGATCGAATGCTGGGCTACTGAAACCACCTTGAATCGTCCCTCTGCCAACAGCTAAAATAGCAGAATCCATGAACTCAATGTCGCCTGTACTGGTGACACTTGCGTTCAGTTGTGTCTGATATGAATTTCTCAACAAGTTGATGTCAGGCAAATAGTTCCCTGAGAAAGAAAAATAAATGGCAGTTATTTCAAGCACAAAAGTGCTAAAAGGAACTCGCTGAATCACATAATAACTCACCCAAAAAAGTGTTGAAATTCCTATCAGTTCTCTCATGAGAAGAGAACCCTGGAGGAGGTGCTTTATTGGGAACTAAGAAACCAGGCGGAGCTGAAATCTGAGATCTTGAACCTACTAGTAGAAAAACGAGAAAGTCAGGAAGCTACTAAGCACCAAAAAGCACTACAGCAACAAAACATACTTATAGCACAAGATATAAATAAGTGGAACCTTTTGAACTGAGGAAATAAACAGTCAACATAAAATTGAAAGATGCATAGTTCCACTAGAGTTTCAAGCTCGACACCGGAACCTTTTGAATTGATGAAATAAACAGTCAACATAAAATTGAAAGATGCATAGTTCCACTAAAGTTTCAAGCTCGACACCAGAATCTTTTGAATTGAGGAAATAAGCAGTCAACATAAAATTGAAAGATGCGTAGTTCCACCAAAGTTTCAAGCTCAACACCAGCCAAAGTGTTCTGTTTGTAAAGGCATCCTATGCATAACGTAGCCCATACAATTACCAAATTTATCTTTCTTAAGCGTCATCAACCAGACACCAGCAGAAATCACGGTAAAACTATAACTCATATAATCCAAGTAAACCAAAATCAGGGAAACTGGCCACAACTCTTTAGCCGTTGACAGAAAGTAATAGTACAATTTAAGCCATCTTCTACAAAAAGGTTTTTGTAGAACCATAAACCTCAGCTGTCCAGGATAATGACAGCAATAGAGTTAATTATAGAGCTAAGACCGTATATCATGCAGTATGGAAAATGTCTTCCACATGATGAACTTAAAGTCAAAAGCATGAAATTTAGGAAGTGAGAATTGGCATGATTGGTTAATCCTAAAAAAAGAAAGTTTCACTAGCTATATGAAAACCTAATAACAGGTGACAGACAACTTGAAATTTTTGAAGCCATGAACATGCAAGGGAACACAAACAGATTAAAGAACAACGTGAAGCAAAGCCAAGGAGGAAACGGAGGCAATGATCAATGTGTCCTTTAAGCAATTAAACTTGAATCTTGGACAAAAACTAGTGATTTTGCCTTTGCAATGCTGTAAAGCTATTGCCTTCATGACCATGGAGAGCCAAACATAATATAAGAAGAAACTAAGCAAGCATATACAAAGAAACTAGATAAAAAAAAGGACCTGCCTGAAAGGAGAAAATGGAGGACCAACCCAAGCAGTGACATGAACAGGACCAAACCGAACAGGAAAAAAGGAATCTGACCACTTTTTATGAATAAAGAAATGTTTCTAAGAAATAAAACTTACAAAAGTACCTTTTATTGCAAAGGAGAACCAATTAGGTGCACCCATAAAAAGGAACCCAACAAAACCTCACTGGGAAAAGCACCAAATTGAACTAACTCATAAATGATCCCAGAATTTAGCATCCTCCATTTCATTTCTCCAAATTCACACATATTTCCAGCTATAAGCTCCCCAGGACATTCTTGAGATCATAATCACTATCTGCATCTCTAGAATGTGAACATTTACACTGCGCAAAGAAGCTCTAAGAAAATTTTCATGATTAATTAATGGCCTATCCTATCGGCATACAATGAAGACAACAATAACATACGCAATCCCACCAAATGGGGTTGGAAATATGAATCCATTAAACCACTGTTCTCAGTACCATAAATTAGATCCTCATAAGCTCTAAAAACTCCACATCTTTCCTCACAGTCTCCTCACATGGATTTAGGTCCTATTGGCAAGTCACAGCACAATATGCATCCAAATAGGTTGACCATGAACTCATCAAGACAGACAATAACCTCATAAACTTCAGGAAAGATCATAAGTATTGTGCAGGCAGATCAGTAAGTTTGCATAGCAAACTAATATGGCGAGCTACCATAATACAGAAATGAAATTTACTGTATAAAAAAAAAAACTTTCAAAAATAGAACAGGAGCAGTCAGAACTCACCAGGAGTCTTACCAGGTGAAAGAACAGATTGGGAGGCAGCACGATTGCCTACCTCCTCAAATCTCAAAAGAGACCCACTAACAACCGCAGGATTATGCAAGTATGACCGACAATTTTTGCCAAAATCTTCATCAACAGATCTGTTTCCAGGCATCTGCTCAGTGATAGTAAAAGGGAGGTCAACATCAAATGGATGAGTAATTGACTCCTCTTGTCTAGCGAAAGAGAACCTGGACTGGTTGCTGTTTTGAACTTTACGGTAACTGGAAGATCTAACAGAACCTTCATGCTTGTCCGATTCACCCAATAGATTAGCCAAATGCTGAGGTGAGGTCAACGAATCAAAATCGAGAGACAAGATGTTGGAAATTATACTGCCTTCACCTGCTTTTAAAGAATCATGCATCTCAACTTTAGATCCATCGCCCTGCAACATTCCAAATTGCCTCTCTCTAACTCCAGATGTTCTATCCAAATCAGCACAATCATTTACCATCTTTTCAAGGTATCCACTAGATATTGCTGAACCTCTTCCTTTCATAGTACTATCTACATGTATGTGAACGGCACGTAAATTATTGATGTCAAACGCCTCACCATGCTGTGAAGAATGAGATGTGGAACAATTTGACACATGAGACAGATTTCCAGAACTAGAGAAAGAGTTTGAATAATCGAAGCCTCCTGGATCTTCAAGTCTTTGATTATTGAAGCACAATACATCTTCAACTTGAGAATGCATAGTTGGCAATTGATCAGTCTGCACAAAGACCTCCCTGTCCTTTTTGGATAGAACATTGCTGACCACTGTTGAAGGCAAAGACTCTTTATAGTTCTCCACACATGATCGTTCCGGTAAACCCTGATACCCTGTTGATTCCATCCATCCTGGATCAGAGACGCAAAAGTAGACACTGGAGCACCTGATGACTTGCCCTGGAATGTTCCATGCCCACTCGATGATATGCCAGAGCACAATTTCTGAGTCTTGCCATTAATTTGAGCATGTTCTTCTTTTTCTGCACAAGTACCAGCTGATTCCCAAGTGCTGCCACCAGATTTTACACTGTTCTGGGGCAAGCTAATGATGTTTCTACCTTCCTTGCTACTTACTAAATTGGATAACCTGCCACTGTAATATTAGTAGTTGGAGTCCCATCCGCCCCATCATGTTTAACT
>JAGVVM010010066.1:0-12004 GCA_019149425.1 Psidium friedrichsthalianum | reverse complement strand
CCGTCAATCAAATCATACAAAACTTCATAAAGATATCCTAAAGCCGTCTTGGAAACCTGCCATACGGGGTCTTAGAGTCTCTTATTAAGACTGAGTCTGAAATTGTGTCTGAACATACTCAGAGTCAGTTTTACAACTGAAGTTCCTCTGATTCACTTCAGAATACAGTAAGAGTGCTTTTGGACTTCAGAATTGAAGTAACGACTTTTGCTTCTGGAGGATCCTTACTGATGAGTCACATAAATCTTCAGCCCATAGGTAATTCAGATGCAGCTTCCTTGAAGTCTTTAAAAACGGACTCTCTTCATCTGAAGGCTTCAGAGACACGCTCATCCTTCAGAGACAATTCCTCTTTCATCTGAACATCTTTACTTCTACAGACTTAGAAGTAGATACATGACATCTCTCTCTGAGTCTGAACATCAGATCGGGATCTATATGAGCTCTTTTCACAAACTCATCTCTGCAAAAGCAATTTCAATGTGTTAACTTAATTCTTGAATAGAAAAGGAAAGTTTTGTTAGAGTCAAAACATTCAGAGAGACAAACTTCTTCAACAATGTTTATCTACCAAATTTGAATAGGGAGCATAAAATTGCATGTGATGCTCGAATGTACAGAATGGGGCCATGACAGGATATTGAAAGGCAAGCCATTCCCATACCGTCCTGCAGTCTAATCCCGTGAGATGAGCGGTAGTCGGGATCCGCATTCCTCGAGGCGATGGGTTTTCTCGCAAAAGGTACGATAGCCGAAGTGACAGAGGCATCTATTTCTCTATCCAAACACTACAGGTGTCCATTGCAAACCTCTTTGAGGCGGCGGTTTCATTTTCTCAACCCTGTCAAGAACCACCCCACATTGGGGCAAGACGAGATAATTCTAGCAGCGGCATGAGGTAAATGGTTAGAAATTCTCTTGCTCAGACTAGCATCAATCTTCGGGTCTTGCTTTGCATTTTACTCGAACTTTAATTCAAGTGCCTTAGTATGATGAGAGCATTCATTTCTCTATCCTATACACTACATCCATTGTACAACCCAATTGAGCCTGTATATTCATTTCTCGAACCCGTTGGTGATCATTGCTCATTCCAATTTGAAGAGACGTCATCACCAAGGAACAGAACTGAAGAGACCGGGGCAGTAAAGAATCCCAAGTGAACTCATCTCGTATGCTAGATTTCTCATGTAGTGTCTAGCATCATTCCTTACAAGAAAGGAAAAGAAAGATAGGTGTCAAAAAATAGCTCTCTCTCAAAAAGAAAATGGTAATCGGGATTAAGAAAAGCAAAGGCTAATCCACAGAAAATCCCGGGCAATAAAAAGCAAAATGCCTATCAAAAGTGAGGCTAATGCCCATTCAAATCCTTGTTCATTTGTTTGAAAATCCAAATGACAGACTTGTAAAGAAAAAGTCTCCAAGAGAGTCAAATGGAAATTGCAATCATCAATGGAAGCTCCATCCTCAAGCAGTGATGGCACATCTTGAAAATCAATTTCAGAAGGCCAAGATCGGTGACAAGACAGCAATGATCACTAGCATCAAGCCATTCTCATATATTTTCTGAGCCAAAACGAGCCTTTTCGTTTCTCAGTCCAAATCCTAACCTACGTTACAACCCTCAAAGCCTCTTCTGATTAGGGCACATGAATTAACGTAGAGTTGAATGATTTTAAGCATCGCTCGAAGAAGTTCGAGTAGGATTATTTCTCTCTCATTTTTGCAGGGTTCTTGACTTGTAAACCCGGAGCAGATGATGAGGATCTCTTTCCAAAAAGCCTTGACTCCACAGAAGTCCCATTTGGTAAGCCATTGACCTAGCCTATTCTTACGGTCCCAATCAAGACCTCCGATCGCTTGGTCGTAACCAATTGCGAGATAAAAAAAATTACTCAAACCCTATTGAAAGCGATGATGGTAAGATTGAGTGATTTCTCTTGAATCCTACATTTAGGATAAATAACTTTTCTTCTCTCGAGAGTAGGAGAAAGCCCATTTCGGACTGAAGTCCCCATTCAAGTACATTCGAGGTATTCACAATGTAATTACCTCCTTGAAAGATGGTGATGCGCCTTGACAAAATAGTTTTCATAATCCCTGAATTAATTTCAGCAGGCATAGCCTGTAGCATGTTACATCTAAACATTGGTTTGGCGACATCATCCCAAATATTTCAAGTTACCTCATGAGGAGGTCTTGAATTCATCCAAGGATGATTGAATGAACAAGCCATGATGCGGCAATTGTCCGACTTGGCGAATCTTCCAAGCTCTCAGTAAGTTATTGTGTTTTCACCTAGCCTTTCAAAAAAAGGGGATGAAAATCTGATGATTGTTAAGGCACTCAAAATCTGATTGCGACACAATACATCAGTCAAGCATTCACCTTCTGCAGTGAGTGTATTTTTATGAAATACATGTCGCATTAGCATTGATTTTTTCTATGCGCATAACTTTGCTTTAAGTGAATAAGCAGGTATGATGCAGTCAGCCTGTCTACTCCTTGACCATTCGTTCAGAAGACCCAGGTAAGTTTTCTGAACCCATTTTTGAATATCTTGTGTTTACACTGATATGGCTCGTGTAGCACACCCTCTCGATGTAATTACCACCTTGTGAGATTGGCGGCACATCTCCCTTTCGGATCGTCCAAGACCAGCTCTAGCGATCTCGAAACTCTTCCGGATCATCAAAGACCAGCTCTAGTGATGTCGGTCCATTCAGATCATCAAAGACCAGCTCTATGATCTTGAAAACTATTCAGAAGACCCAGGTAAGTTTTCTGAACCCATTTTTGAATATCTTGTGTTTACACTGACATGGCTCGTGTAGCACACCTCTCGATGTGGTTACCGCCCTGTGAGATTGGCGGCACATCTCCCTTTCGGATTGTCTAAGACCAGCTCTAGCGATCTCGAAACTCTTTCGGATCATCAAAGACCAGCTCTAGTGATCTCGGTCCCTTTCAGATCATCAAAGACCAGCTCTAATGATCTTGAAAGAAATCTACCTCTCAACTACCCAGAAGACCCAAGTAAGTTTCCTAACCTCTTCTCAAAATTACAATTCCAACATCCTGTGTTTGCACTGATGCAATTCGTGCAGCACAATTTCAATCTGGTCACCGCCTGTGGGGTTGGCGGTACCTCCTTAAACAATTCAATCTGGTCATTGCCCTGTGGGTTGGCGATACCTCCCTAGTACATCTGATGTGGTCACCGCCCTGTGGGGTTGGCGGTACCTCTTTCATTTCTTAGTATGATTCTGCCCTGTGAGATTGGCAGCATATCCTTCTTGATATGACTTCGCTTCGGCGACATATCCTTCTTGATATGGTCACCGCCCTGTGGGGTTGGCGATACCTATCTCCTTGATGTGATTCCACCCAATGCGGTGGACATATCCTTTTACAGATCTTACGCTTTCTCGCGTCAGGGGGAAACTTCTAGTAACGGATAGGCACCCAGTACCTTAAGATCCTTGCATCCACAAGAAGCTTGGAGATTAAGGGAATCATCAGCATCATGAGTATTTGGTAAAACAGATATTTCATATGCGATCATGTGCATATTTCTTAACCCATTCCAGGAAGAAAGAAGTCTTGACACATGTCATTTTTGAGAAAAGAAACTTGATGTGATTCCACCCAAATGCGGTGGACACATCCTTTTACAGATCTTGCGCTTTCTCGCGTCAGAAGGAAACTTTTGATAACAGATAGGCACTAGTACCTTAAGTTCCATGCATCTACAAGAAGCTTGAAACTCGAGGGAATCATCAGCATCATGAGGTATTTGGTAAAACAGATATTTCATATGCGATCATGTGCATATTTCTTAACCCATTCCAGGGAAGAAAGAAGTCTTGACACATGTCATTTTTGAGAAACAAAACTTGATGTGATTCCACCCAAATGCGGTGGACACATCCTTTTACAGATCTTGCGCTTTCTCGCGTCAGAAGGAAACTTTTGATAACAGATAGGCACTAGTACCTTAAGTTCCATGCATCTACAAGAAGCTTGAAGCTCGAGGGAATCATCAGCATTATGAGGTATCTGGTAAAACGGGTATCTTTGTATGCGATCCATGTGCATATTTCTTTAATCCATTTCATGGGGAAAAGGAGTCTTGACACATGTTATTTTCAGTCTTGTATATCATGCGTCATTTCTCTTGCATAAAAAATGGGATTAAAACTCCCACAAAAAATATCAGCATTCATCATTTGCATTGTCAAATTTAGGTTTCAATTGTCTTTGAGCGAAACCTCCGCGAGCCTCCACTCAAAGAGGGGCAGCTGTTGATACCTAAATTTGAATTTTGAATTTTTATTTTTTATTTTGTTCTCTTTTTTTTTCTCTCGTGCGCAAAATTTAGAGACTAACCTTAGTCTCTACCAAAAAAATATATACAATGGGGAATTGACTGTAGGACATTCTGAGGATCAGAAATTTGAGTCGAAGAAATTGGAGACCATCATATGTGAAGATAAAAATATGAGAAAACTGATAAATGCACGCCACAAGTAGACAGCAAATGCGTGCCCAATGTTTGTCTAGAAGATGGAAAAGTGAATGATTTTCTAGAGAAGGGATCTTCGGATGTTCACATTATTGGTGGAAGTGCCGCATCAAAGCTCCGTGTTGTAATGAAATCTATGATTGTCACCATTGTCACAATGAGGCCAAAAATGCTATCAATGTGGATCACAAAGATGGACATGGACGCCACGCCAGGAAGTCAGTCAGGTGATATGTCCCCTTTGTGGCGCTGAACAACAGGTCCAGCAGTTTTGTGTGAGCTGTTGGTCAAAGGAGGCTCAAGGAAAAGTTCTCCCATCTTCTGCAGCAATTGTGTCATCTCATATGGTAGCACCTGGATTAAATTATGGATTTACAGGACAAGGTCAACGTCCAATTTTATCCTCAGTGCAAGCAAATCTGTTGCAAATAGCGCAATCTTCTTTACCAATCCAAAACATCCCAAACAACATGATGCATCTTCCGGGTGGATCCTTGCCTCCCCTGCCTCCAGGATTCCGTTGGCATTGACCAACGTCCAAAAAACCTGCAGTCCAAGAACAACAATGTGTTAGCTGTCCAAGATTTGAGCTGCTGGCCAAAAAAATTAGTTGCAGTCCAGAAGATAGCTGCAGTCCACGCAAAGTCAGCTGAAGAAAAGTTGCTGCCCAAGTTTGGAGAGCTGCTGGTCCGAATGGGAAGTTGTTGCTGTCCATTTGAAGAGAAGCCAGCTGCTACCCAACATTCTAGGTGAGCTGCTGTCCACACTGCAGAAGGAGAGACAGAACATGAAGCTCTGAACACGTCAGCCAGCAGCAGAGCCTGGATGGTCAGTCGGGCAACCATGAGCAGAGGAGAGTCCTGGCCCGAAGCTCTCCATCTTCTTGAGCTGCTGGTCAAAGGATGAACTGCTGTCTAAGGAGAAATCAACTGAGGAAAGGAGTTAGTTGCTGTCCAATTAGCTGCTGGTCAAAGTTGAAGAAGGGGAGCTGCTTCCAACAAAAATCAGCTGCAGCTGGAGATACACATACACGGACGGAAATTCAGATTGGGGCGTGGACGCCAGACTTGAGGAGAGAAAAGAAAATCACACACAGATACTGTCGCGACCCTCCCAGGATTTTCCGGGATCCCGAGGGAGTTAATGGATTGCTAGGCCCATTGAGTAACTGGGCTTAGCTCGGGCCCTCCTAAGCCCATACCAAATCGCGTCAGGAAAATTTGAATCGAGGTCGACCTTAGTGTGGTCGGGTGACATGTGCATAGTGTGCATGTCATCGGAGTCGCCACCAGTCATTTATTGGAGGGTATGACTGGAAACCCTATCGGGCGATTGGGAGAGATCGTCCGATCCTACGAAAACCAGAGGAATGGGTTCGGGGACTTAGTTACGTCAACCCGCAAGTTGACGCCCTTTCGGTACCTAAGTTGAATGATTTCCTAATCTAAAGAGTTTATGCAGGCGAGATTGGGTAAGGTAGGCTCTGGAAGTATAATGGGTTCATGCAAATGGGAGTATCTATCATATCAATCACAATCATAAAATAAATGCGCAACCAGGGAAATCACGTCGAAATCAGTCAATACAAATAAAAGGGAGTCTTAAAAGTCTAGGAAAGCGCGTCAATTTAGTTCCAGGATGGTTCGGGGTGATTTGGAATGGTTCGGGTCAGATTGACCAGATGGGCAAAATGGTCATTTTGGAAAGCTCGGGAATTCAAAAATGTGAAATTAGGTCAAACCAGTTGAATGTGGTTTTTCCCTAACTTTCACGATTTTTAGGAATTTCTCTGATTTTTCTGAATTTTTTGTAATTTTTCTGAATTTTTTTTTAGACTTTCTAAGAATTTTCTAAGGATTTTTCCCTATTTTGGACACTTTTCGAAATTTTTTTGAGGATTTTCCTATGATTTTTGGGGTTTTTCCTATTATTATTTTTTAGAATATTTTCTATATTTTCTGGAATTTTATTTTTTAATTTCTAATATTTTTTCTATTTTTTAGGATTTTCTAAGACTTTCTGGGAATTTTCCTATTTTTAGAATATTTTCTATATTTTCTGAAATTTTCATTTTTAATTTATAATATTTTTCCTAATTTTTCAAAACATTTTTTATATGTTCTAACAATTTTTCTAAAATTTTTTTAAGATTTCTACGAATTTTTACGATTTTTCTATTGATTTTATTTATTTATCTTCTTATTTATATTTTCTATTTATTTTCCTATATTTTCCGGATTTTTTTAAATTTTTACCAGATTTTTAGAATTTTTATTCTTATTTTTGTATTTTTATTTTTGTTATTTATTTGTTTATTATTATTTTTGTTGTTTATTTTTTAATTATTTTCTAATTTTTCGGACCGGGTCGGGTCGACCCGGCCCATCACAGGACCCGGCCCAAAGGCCCAAACTTAAACTAATCCTAAACGACGCCGTATCAATTTTTTAATTTCCTATTTTCTAAGTTTTTTTTAATTTTTATTTAATTTTCTGAATCTTTTATTTTTGTTATACTGACCGGGCCGTATTGACCCGGCCCACTAAGCTAATTTCGGCCTAGGGCCCTTTCAGAATGCCTAGACTAAAACGACGTAGTTTTATCTATTATTTTAGAATTTCCGAAAATTTTTTAGAATTTTTTATTTCTATTTTCCGGTTTTTTTATCCAACGGTCAATATTCTCCCACGTGTCGCTATCCTAACCACCCATTCTTTATACTAAACCTACGGTCGAGATCAAACCCTAGACTAATCCCCCGCCGTTCGATTTGTTTTAACTATTATAATCAGACATGCTAACCAAGTGTCCAAGTCATCGTTTCATTCAGTCAGCTTGTCGACGTGGCATTTGACGTGTCCTGCCACGTCAGCTCCACGTCGGCTGTTGACCAAGTCAAAGGATGATCGGACTTCATCTTCTTCCTCTAGCCTGCACCAGACGAACGGCTACAGTTTTCAGGCGATCATCTAATGGCGAATTTTCGACCGAATGAAATGGAATCAGTCTTGAACGATCCTTCTAACCACTCTCCACAACATACCCGAGAATTAGCTCTAATTATCAACTAGATTCATAGAAATCAAGCTCAGACCGACTATAATAATGGCGGCCGAATCGCCTTATTCAGACCATAACAATTCAATTAAGTTAAAGGGTAACATCACGAGTAGCCTAGGAAACTTACCTGGGGTCCTGATTGAACCCTAGATTGCCGGATTAGCCTAACTGAGTCGAGCAAGATGAGCTAGGATTTGAGATCTCAACTTGGGGTTTATGCACAGGATCAATGCAAAACGAGGACATGAGCGTGGTCAGGAGGGCAAAGTGAGCAAAACGCACACAAAAGGAGCAAGGATCATGGCCAAATTAAAGAGTTGCCATCGAAGCACTGAGTTGAGCTCGAGTTCAGGACTTACGGTTTTAGCGGTCGGCGAGCTCTGGAAGTGGTGTCGGCCGCTTCCTCTGAACTTGGGTGAACTTCCTGAAGTGGTCCTTCCCCTTGGCTTGCTCCCAATTGCTCTAATTTTTGAATTGCAGTCCACCCCCGTTTCCGGCCAAAATTTTTTTTTAAAAGAACAGAGCCTCTCCTACTTCTTTATAGTGGAGGATCTTCCTCAACAGAGCCCACCAACGTAACCCCTTAAATCTCTCCTTCCAAATCTCATCAACAGAACGAAGATTTTGCTCTTGAATCCCCCCTAGAATTTCTGTGAATCTCCTTGCCCTCAACAAACCTCTCCCTTTTGAAAACCAGTGCGCGCGCAGGAGGCTCGAAGAAGATGGAGGTGATTGGGTCGGGTCGGGTTGGATCTAGCCCGACCCGACTAACCCGAATCACTTTTTCCCTCAAATTGACCCGTTTAGGCTCAAAATTTCCCGAATTAAATCCCAAAATTGGATTCTACGACATGAAATCTATTAGAAAAATAGGTTTTCGGACCGATTTTCCTAAGAATTGGCATAAAAACCCAATTTTCACATTTGACCCGAGGGACTATTTTGCAAAATTCAAAGCCTTAGGGTCCTTTTTTGCAAAAATTGTTGCCACCATTGGATTCAGAAGGTCAAAAACTAGGAGGTGTCGACGCCCTATTTTCAATTTAGTCCCTAGAAAATTTTTAATTTCATTTTTAGTGATTTGAGGGACTAAATTGAAAAATCAGAAATTGCATTTTGGTCCTTTTTAGCGAAATTGGACGATCCTGAGGGCTTTTGGACTTGATTTTAATTTTGAAAAATAGAGGAGGATGACACGACTCCAAAAATGTAAAAATGGAAAATTAAAAAGCTAAAATGTAATTTCTAGAATTATTTAAATAATTTAAAAAATGAAATTAACAAAGAAACCCTAGATTCCAAAATTAATTTTTCAAAATTTATTCATTAAAAATGAAGAGAAAATTAAATAAAAAATATTGACTATTTATTTGTAATTTTCTGACTTGAAATGCTATTTTTTATTAATTTTTTATTATTTTCCTAATTTCTGAAAATATTAAAAAATGAAAAAATAACGAAAATTATTTTTTGCTCAAAATTGGTTTCCTAGGCCAAACCAAGGTCCCCAACATTAATTTTGCAATTTTTTTTCACTTTTTAATGATTTTTTATGATTTTTTTGTAAATAAAATGCCGAAAAATATGAAAAATTAGGAAAATTATTTTTTGCTCAAAATTGGTTCCCTAGGCCAGACTGAGGTCCCCAAAGTTGATTTTTCAATTTTCTCTCTTTTTAATGATTTTTTATGAATTTTTGAAAATAAAATACAGAAAAATATGAAAAATTAGGAAAATTAGTTTTTGCTCAAAATTGGTTCCCTAGGCTAGACTGAGGTCCCCAAAGCTGATTTTTCAATTTTATGAATTTTATGGATTTTCTAAAAATTTCGAAAATAAAATTGGGCAGAAATGAAGTGTCAACAGCTGCCCCTCTTTGAGGGGGGTCTCGTGAGAGATTACCCTCAAAGACAAGACGACACTTGAGGTCTAACCGACTCTACTAGAAAAAATGAAAAGTCGTGACATCCAACTCTAGTTTCCTCCTTGAAAGCTTAAGTCCAAATTTCATGCTGCTCGCTTTGATGTGGGGAGAGAGAGAGAAGAAAAAGTCAGGGATTTACCTGGAACTTACCTCTTTACCCTCGCGTCACCAGTGAGTGCTCTGGAATGAAGGCCTAAGGATTCATTTTAAGGGAACCCTAAGGTGATTGGACTTGGACCCGTATGGTAGGTCACCCCATGGCAGATTCCTAGTGAAAGGATTCTACTTGATTTGACTTTTGACCCGTATGGTAGGTCATCCCATGGTAGATCCCTAGTGAAAGGATTCTACTGATTAAAATTCGATTCAAATTTGACCTGTATGGTAGGTCACCCCATTGAAAATGCCTGTAAGAAGGACTTTGTGCCTCTAGAAAGGACTTATGTGCCTATAAAAAGGACTTAGCGGTGCTTGTAAGAAGGACTTATGTGCCTGTAGAAGGACTTGTGTGCCTGTAAGAAGGACTTGACGGTGCCTGTAGAAGGGCTTATGTGGCTATAAAAAAGGACTTAGTGGTGCCTGTAAGAAGGACTTTTGAAGTGTTATCTTTTTCGAGGCTATCGGCTGCTATCCCTACCGGAGGGTGAAAGCTCCGAGGCTACTAATCAATGCACGCTCGTGAAAAAGGCGATCATCGTATCTCTCAACGGTGGGTCGTGAGCGCTCTAGGCTCCGACTCGAAACTGTGCTTCGAGATACCTTTGAGGTCTATCCCTGTCAAGGAGGGTTTTGGAGGAAAATCAAATCTTTTCCGAGGGCTGATCGGCTGCTAGCTACTTCTGGATGGTGAAAGCTCCGAAGAGGATATAACACGACGAACACTCGCGGAAAAGAACAGTCACATTGATCCTCCCCCCCTCCCCCGGGCGAGTTGGAGCTCTCTGGGTTCCGGACTCGACTGGCTTCAAATACCTTAGAGGCATATTCCTATACCATGGAGGTATTTGGAGGGGAACTAAATTTCTGAAGCGAAGGTTGGCGATCAGTCCGGAGGATGACAGCCCCGAGGCCTTACTAACAATAGGGTGCTATTCTGGGGACTGGCGAAGACAAGAAATCCTGCAGAGCTAAAACCGATTTATCTTAGGTGAAAAGAGTTTAAAAAGAATTCTGATATGTCAAACATATGCAAATTTCAACATGAGTCATTGCCCCCGCGAGTGCGTATAGACTTGTTTCAAACAAATAGAGGTGCATAAGATGCGTTAGTCAAGATAATCTTGCAACTCATGTGTGATCGAAATATCCCTTGCTAGGATTATTCATGAATCAATAAATCTTTATAGAAATCACCAGATCGAGTTCGATCCAGCGTTATCAACTGGAATAGCCTTATCAGAGAGGACTTCTCACGATATCTATTTGAGGAGATTTTGCTTTCTCACTGGGGAAGATTCATAAACACTCAAAAAACTAATGACTCGAAACCTAATGTCAAGAATTTCGGGATATTTGCAGATTATACAACCTGATTGATCAGAGAAGGTCTTCTAGGGATCGTAATGGCATAGCGCCCCTTCTTGGTCAACTCAGTCGTTTACGCAATGAGGTGGCATTGATCGTGGGAGGATTTGTAGTATTTTTAAAAAAGATGAACATCCAACATTTCAAAGACCAATTTTCTATTCGGGCTTTACAAGCTCAAGAACCACCCGTCTTTTCACCAAGATCCAGACAAGACGGAGGTACTTACTCCTTTAGGCCACCCGGTCTCCTAGACCTACGCGTGCCTGTGAAATCCGTCTGTTGATCTGAAACGTCTCAATCAGGAGGAGCTTTCAGGATAATTGTCAAACATGGTTCAGGGTAGGCTCGAAAATGCCACTTTTAGAGCGAGGGTACGATAATGGGGGGGGGGCTGGTGATCCCTTTACATCATTACCAACTGGCATAGCTGCTGGGGGGTGAATCCATATCTCGAAACCCCAAGGCTCTCTGGATGCTTATATTCCGACTAAGCTCCATGTTTTCTTGCTTTTGTCACTTGTTGCCAAAGATTCCCTTTGTGGGAAATTTATTTTATATTTCGAGTTGCCATGGCTGTGGTTCCTATAAAGGGCTTTGTCCTTCGGCTTTACCAGGCACTGGCTTTTATCAGCCTATTGCTTTTGGACATTCATTGTATATTTCGCTCGACTGTATTTTCAGGCATCGTTCCTTTTCAATGATGGACCTGGCTTCGCTTTCACCAGGTGCCCTGATTTTATTGGCAAGTCACATAGAAGGCCCCGGATAGGGAGGTGATCACTAATGGGCTTTTGAAATGAAGATTTGCAGGCTCAAATTGGCTTGTCGAAGGATAAATTGTGTAGGATAGAGAAATGAATGGTATCCTTTCACTTTGATGTTCAGATCTCCACAGGATACCACTGAAGTTACCACGAAGGTGATGCAGTCAGCACATAAAGCCTTACCTTGATTTTGCTCCATAGGAA
>JAGVVM010010065.1:0-13573 GCA_019149425.1 Psidium friedrichsthalianum | reverse complement strand
GGGCGGTCGTAAAATCGTTTCGGCCATTCGACGAGGTGAGTTGGTGTGTCTGTCGCGCGTCGTAGGGGGAATAGGCGTGACAAATTTGGGCGCCGACTGGGTAGCAAAGTCTCTTAGAACGAATCACGTCGGCCACCTGGTTCCTCCCCGCACCAAACCCCTCTGGGACTTACTCGCCGCTGAAGCCCCTAATCCGGGCCCTTTGTACAGCAGACCTTTGAGTTAGTAACATGCAATTATTACCACTTTCGACCAAAAAACAATTCAAACCACATGTAATGCCGTGACATGAAAAGAAAGACATCGGAAGAAAAGAAAGATAAATCTACTAATGTGTGCAAATGACATAAATTCTAGAAAAGCAATTGGAAAGCAAAGAAATTGAATGAGTTTAACATACTCATTTCTCGAATGCTCTCCATTTTTTCAACTCCGTTTGTGAACCTTTTTCTTTCGATCTAGTTTAGGAAGCTTCTCTCTCCAATTTCAAGGAGTTTTTTAGCTATGTTTTCAAGATTTCACTCTCTCGAATTTCATTAGTATACAATTCTAGTTTCAAAAGAGATCGGAGGAGTTTCGTGAAAGTTTCACTCTTACTATCGGATTTGTGCTTGTTCCATCTTTTTATTCTGCATGGCGATTATGTTGAAGACGTTGAACTTATGCGTGTACCGTTGAAGGTACGGTCATATCAACAAATGAAGATCTTGGTATGTGTTCATTACTAAAGACAGATTCAGTGATTGGTACCGTTTTGGTTTGAAGAATGCATAGATTTATTTTTTGGAGTATGTGGCCACTATCTTTGTTCTGATGATTTATTTTGTTATTTGGAGCTTGTCTTGTTTTGAAGTTATAGTATTTCGGACTATGATATTTTGCTGTGTGTGTGTGTGTTTTTTTTTGTAGATATGAATGAAATGTTATTTAAAAAAAACTTATTTTGATTATTCGTTCACAACTTTTCATACTTTGACTAGACAAACATGAATAGGGGTCGAACCGAGAATTCAGTTCGGGTCACTTTTTTTTTTTTGGTGTAGTTCTTCCTTTTCCCCGATGGCTAGTATAGTACTGCATTTTCAATTCCGGCTACTCAAGCACACGCCAGCGAGATCCCTAGGTTTTCCATTTTCTTTTCCTTGTTTCCTTTATTTTTGTTTCTTTATTTCTCTAGCTTTTAGGTTTCTTCATCGATTTTGTGGACAACACGACCGACATTTTTCACAGGAGTGAATTCTAAAGATCAAAGCGTGCGTGTCTCTAAAGAATTTGCTCTACCCGAATCTGCTCGCTCTAGCTTTGAGTGCTTACTTTAGGTAATCAAGAACTCCGCAAATCTTTAAGGTTCATTTGCTGCTATCTTAAATAGTTGGTTTATCTGAAAATGATTTTGTGATCAACTGCTATCTATTTGGTAGCCCTTTTTCTCCCAATCTAGAGTTAGATCTAAATTTGGGTACTATTCTATCCCAATCTAGAGATAAATCTGAGATTTAAAAAAAAAATTTTGTGTTATTTCAACTTTTGGGTGTTGTTATGGTCTCCGTACAATGATGGTGTTTGGGACACCAAACTTAGGTGAGCATTGCCTTTTGGCAAAACCGTAATTACTGGAGAAGAATTTCTAGGCATGTGCTACGCAAGATTCAGTGATCAGCCGCGGCATAAGCTTTGATGCTACAACAAATCAGTCTTTGGAGAATGGGCCAATGCTAGTCTTTGCAAGCAGTACTTTCGGATTTTCTTCTTTTATGTATTTTGTCGGAGCCGCATATTTATCTTGAAGTTATGTACTACTTTTGTCATATGAAAAAAAGATTTTCATTCTGACCAAAAAAAAAAAATTTCAAGCTACTCATTTACACCAACTTCGTCACTCAGTACAGAGCAAAATCAATGAGAAGGATACAGAACGCAAAGAGAAGGAAATAAAGACGATCGGGACTTGAGGAAGACAAATAGGTTTGACTCAAGACCTGACCTTCAACTATTCCGATTTGCTTTTCTTCTATTATTTTTGCAAACTCAGCATTTACCAAGCGACGTATCAAATACACGAGTAAACCGCCACGTCAGTCGTCGCCTCACTTTGTGTACAACGAGGTAATAAATTTTCAGTAACTCTAGTATCGTTAAAATAAAATTAGGTTGTTTAAGATCTCATTTGGCTATAAAAAAAAATTCAAGAACTGCTAGTACATTATGAATCCAAAATCCTTTTCATCTGTGACTTATTCATCATTTTTATTATTTGAGGAAAAAACGTAACGTAACATACAGATCATCTCATTTAGTAAAGCTGGTAGTAAGGCTAGCGGACGGATAATCTTCACACATCATCTATTCACTCCACTCATAAAATAACAACTAAATCTATTTTCCAAGAATATGGAATTATCGAAGTCAAAACACACCATGTGACATGAACCAAGCTTTGTTCTCTCATATTTTCGTGTCGATCAAGCAATAAAGGCAATCGCAATTTTTATGTACACACACAGATACTATCAATAGCTCACATGCATTCATGCAAAACCTCGCTCAGCTCGCGCTCCCATGCTGGAGATACTTGCGCCGAGTCGCCCTCTATCCATTCCCATGTATTTGAATCCCACCCCTCTATTCTCGCCAAACGTTTTTGGAAGTCTATTCTCTCCGTTGCAAAAGGTGCCAAAGATGGTTCCTATCCTCGCTGAGTGAAGCTGGATCCATTAATTGCTTGTGTTCAAGCTCAAGCTTCAGATCATCCTCCAGTGGACGGTAGCATGCCATCACGTATCCCAACCTTTGCATGGTTCCACCAGATATTTTAAGTTCAAGGCTGAATCGTAAATATCTTTCGCCAAATTGATCGAAATCAACAAATCCCCCCAGCACTCCCCACAGCCTATTTGGGTAGATACGCTGAATCCACACATGATCTGAATCGAATGAACCGAGAGATCCCGATAGCCCGTTCCACCTTTGGCCATTAACATGTGGCACGATGTCGAAAGATACTTCCTGTTTTCCATCTTCCATACTGAAAACAACACAGAGAAACAATCCATCGAACTTGTTGTATAAGTCTTGGGAAGCCATGAAAGATATAGTGTCGTCTTCAACAAGGACGAACTCCTTTGGCATCTCTCTTCCAGGGTGAACATTTCGGTAAAAAGGGTCAATGGTGGAATAACGATGCTTCTGTTACATGGTTAAATTGTCAGAGGTATATCTGAGAAATTATCCGTCCTTGTCGTACCCGACGGTCTAAGTTTCATTGTTATGTATTCAATTTAGACATAGCTGATTATAGCACAAACTGTCCTAATTGAACTCCAACTTACTTGCCACAAAATTAAGATTATTAAAATAAATAAAAGAAAAGAACTTCTACGTGCACTTAAATTAGAGGAAAATCCAATGCATGCCCTCTACACAGGCCAGCCTCATCTACCCACTTGCACCTTCTATGTCTGCTCTAACTTTATAAAAAAAAAAAAAGGAGAATCTCAAATCTGATATTCCCTATTAACTACATTAAATCAAAATGTGTCCAAATAATCCGCACGTGACCATTGACACGTGTCACATAGCAAGTCATGTAGTGCGACAGTGCCCTAGCATGATAGCAACTTGTGATGCTCAAAAACAGGACTTTCGATTCGGGTCAGAAGTTATTCTACGTTAAAGTTCATGAAAATCCAATAAAGATCTGATCATCAAAACAGAGCATCTTGGGCTTTTTATGCCACTTCGCTTTCAAGCTCTTTCTCAAAAATGGCAATCGAGGAATGAATTATTTGCTTAGAACTTTTATCCGTTATACTTAAAATTGATGTTAGACTTAATAAAATTAACTCACAAATTTTTATATTTAGTAATTTATTATAATATATAAGTGCGTAATATAACCCATTTAAATTAATGATCTACTCATAATCTATCGCTTTCTTGGAGCTATTGTTGGAATTTTGCCCAATCACGACTACAATACAGGAATTAGGAACATCAAGTCTCCTTCATTGCACCAATTTGAGATTTTCTTAAGCTTTACATACATATGCAGAATCACTTTATATTGAATTTCTTTGTTAGTCAGATTTTTCAGCTTCATTCCGTATCAACGCACACAGAGATACCCATGAGAGAGAGAGAGATACCTCAATGAGAAGTCAACCATGTTCGATCCGTCTTCCCCTACACACGTGTCACTTGAATTTTCCTCCTCTGTGCTCGTTGGATTATCTTCATGCGAAACCTCATAGAATAAAGCTGGATCTAGTAACTGATCGTCTCGAACCTCCAAATCATTCTCTAGTGGCTTGCATATTAGTCGGAATCCACACTTTTTCACAAATACTGCGCCACTTAAATCAATCTTTCTATCACAACGTACTCTAATGCCAATGTGGAAATGACTCGAGTCATTTGGACCAAAATAGTCTACTGTCCACACCTTCTTTGATTCCATATACTCAAACCACACATGATCCGACTCCACTGGATGGACAGACTTGGTGTAATTTGTGCATTTGCCATTAACGGATCCCATAAGCTCAAATGATAAAAGCGACCTTTTTTCTACATACACTTCTCGAAATACGACACAAAAAGCTACTCCTAAGATCTTTTTATACAAGTCCTTTGAAATCACAAAAGATATATAACCTTCTTTATTGGGGAGCAACCACTTTGGCATCTCTCCTCCAGGTAGAACAACATGGCAATTTGATTGGCGATGAAATTTCTGCCATAGATGTAGACTATTAGATAGTTTTTCAAAATTGGCACCTAAGAAGAGGAGTTTGGAGTTAAGTGGTAGTCTTAGAGTTTAGATATAGTTAGAAAAAGCAATACAAAGATTTTTTTTTTTTTTGTATTTAATTGGTGGAAACAAGACATGCGTAACTGGATGAACATGTACTATTGAAGTTTTTCATTGGGTGATCCTTATAATTCAACAGCGAACTACAGTTCTATAAATAAAGAGAATATTCTTTACGTTGCCTTGTAGCAACCTCCACAACATGCACATGTAGAATCACTTTCTATATGTTTTTTTATTCTTTTTTTCTTTTTTGTAAATTAGCCCACCAATCCAGGATTTTCAGCTTTTTGCAATACACAAACACTCAATGCAGCCAACATGTACAGGACTCCGTGTGTGTGTGTGTGTGTGTGTGTGTGAGAGAGAGAGTCTAACCTCAAGCTTGAACCAATCATTCATGGAGCGAACCACTTCCTGACATGAATACAACTCAACACTCTGAGCGTCACATATGTTGGAGGGAATTCTACTGAGAGATTTGCAATTAGCTGCGTCTACTCTTCTCAATTTCCCAGGAATCTTGGGGATCTCTTGTAGTTGTTGGCAATACGAAACATCCAAACTGCCCAAGTTGGTAGTCTCTCGCATGTAGGAAGGTTAGTAAAATCGTTTCCCGACAGGTCCAAAGTTCGTAAGCGGGGAAAACAGGAAAGATTTTCCAGGAAACTCTGCTTCTGATAGATGGCACCATCCAAGGTTCAACCAGGTTAACATAGGAAATCCGTCTTTGTATGGGGTTCACTCAAATCCTCCTCCTCCTTTGGAAACTTGTTCAGTTTTGAGCAGCCACTAAGTTGCAGATATTCAAGATTTTGCAACCTATAAATGCTAGATGGGAGGGTTGCCAGTTTCTTGCTCTCAATTAAATACAGACGCTCTAAAGAGACAAGATTTTCTATGGATGCAGGAAGTTCCTCAAATGAAGAATTTGATAAATAAAGTACTTGCAAGCTTTGTTTTTAACAGTAATCTCGGGGAATCTTTCCAATTTAGGGCAGCTACTTAACTCCAACATCTTTAACTTGCGGTGACATCCAACTGATTCATGGGCACGTTCCAAGTTTTTGCACCCATGGAGAATCAATTCCTCGAGATTTGGAGTACAAGAGAGGTCCGGCATACAATCCAGCCACTGGCAAAAGCCGAGGTTAATGAACTTCAAATTTTCAAAGCCCTGCGAGAAGAATGAATCCAATATGATAGGCATTGCGGACGAACAAAACAAAATTGAGATAAATATCCAATTGAAAATCCGGCTCTGACTTTTTAATAAAAATCACTTGATCATGATTCAAGCCACGGGTGATCAACATTCACTCGATCATATGGTGTATACAGAGCACTCCCTTCTAAATATAAGTTTAGTTAGTAAGAATGAAAAGAAATAAAAGAATAATACTCGTAATTTCACCGCACACTAGAGTGCCATGGCCATTCCACCACATTTACGTGCAGAAACAATAATACTTGTAATTCAGAGGGAGAGTGTGTGTGTGGGGAACGTCAAGAATCTCTTCTGGTCATCACTGGAAGTGGTGGCTAGTTGATCTTTTTAAATAAATGGCATATTTTGTACGCCTATAGTGTAAGAGCTCAAAATTTACTATATCATCATAAATACAATCATTACAACTATACCTTCCATTTGTATATTTATATTTGTACATACATGCATACATATACATACTTTAACATCTTGATCTAGTGGATCTCATGTGCGACTTATTAAAACCTTATAGTGCGCGTCCGTTGAATATGTGATTAAACTTTTTGCGCTTTCTTTCAATTAAGTTTTAACTACTTTATTCTCAAGATGCCTTTATTCATGAGTTGTCATTCCATAACAGTTTGGAAATATTCATAATATGGTAAATTCTCGATGAACTCTCTAAAATTACAGCACATCATTCCAAAGAACAAAAAGAATATTTAATTGAAGGGAGTTTAAGGAATAGGATTTGAAATATCATATTTGAAATTGTATTTGAAGGTGTATTTCTCAAAAGATAAAAGGTGGCGAGTTTTTTCATAGGAGAAGTGAAGAATGTCAATTACAAGTTATAAATTGAGACAAACCTAATCAACACTTTGTCTCGAGCATGCGCCTTATGAATGGAAATGTTGCTATTAATAGGAAGACGATTGCGGGACCGTTTTGTTGTCCGACTCTTACACCATTTCCTGCTAAATCGAAAAATGTTGAAAGCTTCAGTCTAAAGCATTTAGCGTGCACTCACTTAATGATCAAGCGACTAATTTAAGAAAAGCGCGATGCACTTGACCACAAGGTGGGGATGTTGTGGTGAGGACCAAAGGGAAATCCATTTTTTGAATAGGCAATTTCCAAAAGAATCTAGTCAGATTGTTTCTGCAATATAGTATGAAATATTTAAAGACATTTTCAGACTCTATCAATTCAAAAACATAAAATTAAACCCTCATTTCATCTATTTTAAAATTCAAGCACAGCCATTATTGAATCTCTAAATTATATCAACCAACAAGTTTTTCTCCAATTTTCGGTACTCAATAGTTATCCATGCTGTAGTTCGGTGTCTTATGATTTTCAGTACTTGCAATATTTTGAAAATGAGACTGGACCTCTTTCTTGAATATTTTTTTCCGAGGCATCATCAAGATTCACATAGGGAAATGCACAGAGATGTTTTATTTCAGGTTAATAGACATATCAATCTTCATTATTTTATATCGCAGAATATGGTGAAATAAATTACTTCATTGATATCACTATAGTATGAATATAAATATCATTGAAGGCATATGCGGATATTATCAAGGAACATCGCGCTCAAATGCAGAATTTGTTCTGACTCAAACGGAAAGCAATTCAAACTCAGACGCAAAATTTTTTCTGTCTCAGGACACCAAAGTTTACTCAGACTCAAACTCAAGACCTTTCGTAATAGCTAATGATCTGGCCTAGATTTCTTTCTTATGATAGACACGTAGATTGTTAAATAGAGAACTCTACTTATGGAACCTAGATTCATATTACATGAGCGACTGAATCCATGGGATTTTGATTTTATCTAAAGACCGACCAACAGATAGATTGAAAGTGGAGAAGTATAAAAGGAGACCAAGATGTTGACAAAGTGATACGAGATTAAGAGTCAAAATTTCCGAAGTTCAAAGAGAGCTTCAATCCTACGCAGCAGTTTTTATTGAGCTAAGAGTTTTATATCTCGAGAGGTTCTGAAGAGTGATCGTATTAGATAGTGAGATCTATTAGAACTGAGTGTTGGTACTCACTCTTGTAATCTCTTATTGATTCTTAGTAAAATCTAGCCAGTAAGCTGTTAGCACGGAAGAATGGACGTAGACTTGACCTAAGCCGAATCACTATAATATTTGTCTACAATATTCTGTAGCCCTTAACTTTCATTTATTGCATCTGATAGAATCTTGCACATTGGTTTTCATCAAAACTTCCCCGTCAGACTTTGTTTTCCATACGTACATACGTATGCACATTCATCGAAAGACTTTAACATGTTATCTGGTGGATCTTATGTGCGATTTATTAACCCCATATGTGCACAACGATTGAATATATCACAGGTTTTTTTGTGCCTTCTTTTTATTAAGTTTTAATTACTTTATTCTTGAGAAGCCTTTATCAATGAGTTGCCACTCCATGATGATTTGGATATTCTCAATATGGTAAATTCTTAATGAAAGTCTCCAAAATTATAGCACATCGTTATGAAGGACGAAAAGTATATTAAATGAAAAGAAGTATAAGCAACAACATTTAAATGTCATATTTGAAATGTCTTTGAACTATCTCCCAAAAGGTAAATGTGGGGAGTTTTTTCATAGGACAAGTGAAGAACGTCAATTGAACTTTATAAATTGAGACATACTTAACCAACCTTTTCTCAAGCGCCTGCACGTTCTGAATTGTTAAACATGTGTCTTGAGTTTGAACTCAAAAAAAAAGTTTCCTAATTTAAGTAGGTTTCCTATTTTGAATAGGTTTTCTAGTTTTCGTTTTTGGAGAAGAATAGGTTTTGCTAGTTGAATTGTAACATCCGAATTTCGGAGGTTTATAAGTTGAAATAAGTTGGATTTTGGGATTAGAATATAAATGTTGGACATCGTCTTGAAAGGCTCGAAAATTAGCCGATTGGTTTCGGTGTGCCGAGAAAAAAGGCAAAATATTGAAAGTGACCGTTTTGCCCCCGGCTTGACCTAGACTCTATGGCTAGAGAGTGTTAGTAATTTTAGCAAGGTTAGAAAATTTTTTTCGGTGGTATTCGAGTTATTTTCGATCGCGATTGAGCCAATTCAGCACCGATTGAGTCCCACCCAGTCCTGAATTTCACGAATTTCGAGAAATGTCTCGTCAATCATCTTTTTGACCAATTTGACTAGTTTGAACGAAATCATTGAGGCCCAATCCCCTATCAGTCCGAAAATTCACTGATAGTCCAAAAATCAGTCAATTCGTTTAGCCTTATGTCGCTTTCGGTGAATAGTCACCGGCAATAATTATCCCTAGGATATTTATGGTTCAAAACACTCTCTCTCTTCTCCATTATTTGCAGCAGAATCTCTCTCCTCTCTCCCTCTCTTTCATTTTCGGATTTCTCTCTCTCTCTCCTGCTGAATCCAGTTTCTGCTGCCAACTTCAGCTGGCCGCCGACGGAAATCCGACCGTTGGATCATCACGATTTTGGGTATGTTGTAGTTCAATGTCTTGTGGTTCTTTTCCAACTTGAATCACTTCGATCCGAGGTTGTTTGGCCTTCCAAATCTGATTTTCCGTTTCGGTCGACGAACCAGTTTTCTGCTACCCGAATTTGATCTAGGGCTCATATTGAAATTTGTTGACCCCAGCGACCTCTAGAGCTCATTTTCATGTGAAAACATTGATTTTCAGCTTGTGAACCAGCCCGTTCAGCCCTTGATCAGTCTCGGTTCGGACGAAATCCACCGGAATCCGTCGTGCTTTTCGGTAGACGCCGTTTCACCGTTTCTCAACTCTGTTTCAGCCTTGATTAGGTAAGTTATACCTCTATTTCTCGATTAGAATATTATACATGCCATGGACTAGCTCTAGGGTCCGATTGGAGGTAAATCGATTTAGGAAAAATTGCCGGAATTGGCGTATTTGAGCAAATTAAATTCTGTGGGGCTGTGAATATTCTGTGGTTTGATGAAATGTTGCTGTCCATGCTTGAATATGCTGTTGGTGGTGGTTGGTGTGGGTCCCGCGAGGTTTGGGTACTAAAAATGCATTTTTGGGCCATTTTATGCGAAAACGGGCCAAATAGTGCCCTATTTTACTGTTTATGACCCAAGAACACTGTTCACGTGCTGTCCAATTAAATTTTGGTTTGAAAATGACATGTTTTGTGGGTCCCGTGTGGATCGAGTACCGAAAAATGGGTTTTTAGAGCATTTTATGCAAAATAGGGCTCAAGCAATATTTATATTACTATTCCAAATATTTGGGGGCCGTGTTCGTATTCAAAATAATATTTGAGAATTTTGATTCTGTGGTTTGAATGCCTGGATGAAGCGTAGAGTTGGGTCTGAGGGTTTGTGTGGTATTCTGAAAAGGGATTTAGAGGTTAGCTTGCTGAGATGTGTTATCACGGGTGATTACTCTTATTTTTCAGACCCTAGAATATGAACATGGTAGGGATACCACAAGATTTGATATCCAAGTGGTGGAGTACCTAGTTGGCAAGAACGATTAATGGTAAATCGGTGATTGTTGATGGATGTGGTCGCCCTGAGTTGTTTGTTGTTGTTAATATTTGTAACGCTGATATTCAAGTGTAACATGGAGCCAAGATTATGTAAAATATGAGTGTTATGGTTGGCTAGTCCTTGCTCATTTGTTGTCAGGGGTAAGGTATCGCTTCCGATACTAAGGTTTCAAAGTCGGCGACAGTCCTGGGATGTCGCATGTATCAACCGTCGTTGCGCAGATGTCGCGCGCTCGTGGAGGTTCGGGGCGTGACATGAATGGTTTCCTAATTGAAGAATATTTCCTATTTTGGATTGAATTCTTGTCTATTTATAAGAAGTGGATGTTCTTTGTGAAGAGTATTAAAGAGACGCTTCTGCTTATAAATCACACCCTGAAACGATAGAGTGTTGTAGCCGATTAAATCTTGTGATAAGATTTGTTATTTTTTTTTTTTTAGATTGAGAGATTATTTCATAGGAAACTATAGGGCTAAACAATGTGTGAGTTATTGAGTGTAATTATGGTTGGAAAATATTGAGAGTGTTTGAGTGACTCAAGTGTGGTTTTAATCTCTGATATATCACTTAATTTATAGTGAAATTCGTTACTGCTCTCTCGTGGAAGTAGGTCACACGATCGAACTACGTAAATATGGTGTTCGATTTACTTTCTTTATTCTATCTATTTTATTGTTCAATCCCTTGATTTCGCCACATTGAATGGAAACGGTGTTAATAGTAGGAAGGGGATCACGGGACTGCTTTTGTATAGTAAAAAATTTGTCATGATTGTCATGGAGGCATGATGGTTTACATGTCATTGAGTTTCTATTGATGAATTGTGAGCCTAGATGGCATTCCAAAAATAAACCCCTTCTAATAGTGATGTCAAGTATACGAGTCACTTTTTGCATTCATTACGGTGAAAAATGGGGACTTGGCCTTACTTCAGTTCTACTGCCCATCCTCAAAGCTGAGGCTGTTAACGGAATTTTAGGTACTTTATTGAGGAGCTTAATAGGAAAAATAGTTTAAACAATGTGATTTGTTATTGTTTCAAGCTGAGTTTGCATATAATAATTCGTTGAGTCAAACTAACTAAAAAAATGCTCAAAGTTATGTAGCGAATGCATCTTTTATGTCCTTTGGCTCTTAAGCTATTATCTACTAAAACTGAAAAATAGTGGAAGGTTCGTCAAAAGCATTTGGCGCACACCTCCTTCAACGATCGAGTAAATAAGTAAGAAAAACCTCATTCTCTTCTATACGCAATCTGAAAAGGAGTCTAGTTAGATTGTTTCCACAATATAGTATAGAATCTTTAACGACATTTTCAGAATCTATAATTTCAAAAACATAAAAATTAAGTCCTTGTATTTTAAAATTTCAAGCCTGGTCATTATTCCATCTCTAAATTATACCACCAATAAATTTCTCTCCGATTTTCGGTACTCGGTAGTTACCCATTCTTTTAATTTCAATGTTCTCATGATTTTCAATGCTTGCAATTTTTCGAAAATGAGATTGGACCTTTTTCTTGAATATTTGTTTTTTCGAAGCAACTTCAAGATTCACATGGGAAAGTGTTTAATAGTCCCCTGAACGGTAATATTCTACTTGTGTCGGTTCAAGTAGTTGAACGACATCCTGTATTTAATGTTTTAATCAAACATAAACAATTTAATAGATGCAGAAATTTTTAAGCACATTAATGAGCATCATCAGAGTTAGTAATTGTTGCATTCGAAGTTTTCAATCTATTATATTCATATGCCTATAGCATAAATATATAAAAGATAAGTAAGCAAATACTATTCATAAAAATGCGCACCTTAAATTGCTCCCTCACTACTTGGATGTTGCTTTTGCGCATAGCAAGTCCAACTAACTTCTTTGGCCAGAGGAAAATTCCGGAATCCAAGGACATTCAGGCCATTCAAACCATCTTAGTCCATTAGGAAGGCAGAGAGGACCTTGGATGAGGTATGCACATTAATCATGATGAGCAACCTCAACCTTCTCAAGTTTGTGAAAGCATTAGGATCTATGTCTATCTCTTTTGGCTCACGTAAATCAAAACTATAGCTTTAACTGCATCTGTTCTCTATATTTATAGAAAAATAAAATTAATATACAAAGTCAGATAATAAAAGAGTAAAAGTAGTGTCTATACCAACAAATCTTACCATATCATCTGAGAGAACATCGCGAATGTCATCACAATGCCATAATCTGCTGCGTCTTCTAGGATCGTCACGGCATTCTTGTTTAACAATATTCATGCCCATTAACTGAATCAAGTCATGCTTCTGTAATATCCCAAACTCTTCAATGATTAAGGACTTCTCAACAAGAACTTGTATTCCAATAGTGGTGTCAAAGTCGCAAGAGTCAAGAACTTTTCTAATGTACTCTATAGATTTCCCCTTAAAGAAACAAGCAATATCAAGGAAGATCTCCTTTTGATTGTCCTTTAGTCCATCGTAACTTAACTTAAGAACATTATTGATGTCTTTGTCCGGACTTTTGGCAAGTTCATTCAATGCACTTTTCCACTCATGCTCTCTTCTATCACATAAGAAAGAGCCCAATACCTTAAGTGCTAAAGGAAGTCCATTAGCATAACGCAAAGCACTATCCACAAGATCCCTCCATATTACTATTTTGTTGTTTCTTACAAAGGCATGCTTATTGAAAAGTTCAAGAGCTTCACAATTCTCTAGAGTTTGAACTTCATAAATGTGATCTTTATCTATTCCATGGGAAGTTAGCAAATGGCTATCTCTTGTGGTAATTATGATTCTGCTTACTTTACCAAACCACTCACAATCTCCAGCTAAAGCATTTAACTGTTCCAAGTCATTGATGTCATCGAGAACAAGGAGAACTTTTTTGTGGCAAAATCTATATTCATTAAATTGATGCCTTCATCAACACTAGTCACTGCTAATCTTTTCCCAACTAATATACCGAACAGCAATTTTTCTTGCAACGAAACTAAATCCTTGGAATCTCTTGAAGCTTCTCGAACGTCTT
>JAGVVM010010064.1:0-13816 GCA_019149425.1 Psidium friedrichsthalianum | reverse complement strand
CCGAAGTGCAGACAGTCATCCATCTTTAGCATCTCATACGAAAAAATTTGCAAGACCGTCATCCATCTTTAGCATCTCATAACATGGAATGTCATCTTTGTCCCCTTAGCATTCAGACAATTTGTTTCTCATTGTAATGATTACTCGAGATCCTGGATATAATGAATTACTTCCTATTAGTGTCTGGATGTGCTCTTTTTATCAACATCATCCAGAACCACAAGGACCTTCTTATTACTAAGTGTGTCTCCAAGCGCCCCCATTGCTTGTGCACTATCCATTAATTGTTCTGCAGATCCACAACCAACAATGTCATACAGTAATTTCTTCTGCAACTGGACTATACCCTCCTTCGTTGACAAGCTCTCTCGAACGTTCTCAAGGAAGCTACAACACTTCCAAAGTTGGAAGATAGTTGATAAAGACAACCTGGCAACAGTTGTTTTACCGATACCACTCATTCCATAAATTCCAATGAACTGTACAGCACGATGGTTTGCCGTCTAATAACTCTATCAAGTATTGTACTCGATCCTCAAATCCAACTAAATGTTCAGCCACTGTTTTTTGTTAATCTCCAACTTCTCCAGGACCTTTTCAACAACTAGTTTGACAATTGCTGCTTGGCTGCCATGTACACGAGCTTGGTTAGTTGACTAAATTAATTTCTTACCAACGCATCACACATGAACTTTCTTCACCAAATTTTAGTCCCCCTGTGTAATTAGTGTTTCTTGAGGAGCACTCAGAAATTTGTAAAATGAAGTCAGCATCGGAAACGATCTCTGATGTTTTTCGTCCTTCCCCGTAATGAAATGGAAACTCATACTCTTATCACAAGGGTAAATAGATTGTGGGGATTGAATTTTGTCTGTAGAAGCAAACTATGCATATAAATGCAAAATATAAAGTTGATTTGGTAACATCTCAATAATTGCAAATGGGTGCTCTTGAATATTCTTAACCTAAGATCAGAATAGCATCCACAGATGCCATGGAAGAAGAAAATTGTGCTAAAAGTTCCTAAAACCTATTGCATTTGTACCAATTCAATCCTAATCCTTCAATTGTGCCAATTCAATCTTAAACCTTTTGACAATTTGCCATTTCAGTCCTAAACCATCCAATTATGAGAATTTGGTCCTAAAACTTTTAATGAATTGCCAAACTAGCCCTAAACCTTGTCATAAATTACCAATTTAGTCCTTCCATCGAATTACTCAACTAATAGGTTTAGATTAAAAGGACAAAACTTTAAAAGATTAGGAATAAATGATAAAATTTCAAAAGGTTTAGGACTAACTTGACATAATGAAATGTTTACGACTGAATTGAAAAATTATCAAAAGGATTAGGACTAAATTGGCAAAATGAAAAGGTTTAGGATCAAATTGGCACAAATTCAATAGGTTTAGAACTTTTTTTGGTAATTTTTTCCCATGAAAGTGATTGAAATGGCAGGGGAAAATGTGAGGGAAGATGCTAAAAAGCTAGGATGGAAGGTGGAATGAGGGAGCAACATGTATCCCTAAAACTGAAAAAGGAAATAGGCAAGAATCTTAAGAGTATTTTACCTTTGATCCTTTTCACGTTTCCATCCCTTGATTTCATCTACCTCTGTAAGAGCCTTTCTCCATGCCTCGACTTCATCGGGAAACTTGTTCACGTGTTTCCACTAAAGCATCAGTGAATTGTGGAGTCTTAAGTTTCACATCCTCAGGTTCTACATCCAGAAAAATGGGAAGAATACATTTTTCACCCTTTGACTTAGACACATTGTCCATTAGTGTGCCAGCTCACGGAGACACCATGTACTGGAAGCATAATTCTGAGAGAAGATGGGTATGTAGATTATCGAGTTGTTGATAGCTTTCAGAAGGTCCCCACCAATCACTTCACCTTCCTGGGGTTTCATCTTCATCCTTAAATACACGGACTCCGGCATCAACCATGCTGTGGCAGAGGAAGTCTGAGAATCCATGACGACAGTCAGGCCCTTCAAACTCAGAAACACATGAAATCACCTCCTGATACACGTGCTGCATCACTACTCGATCCAGCCTCTGAGTTTGCCATAGCTAGGAGATTATTACATTCAGATCTCTCTCTCTCTCTCTCTCTCTCTCTCTCTCTCTCTCTCTCTCTCCTACCTGAAGAGAAAAGAAGGTTGGTGTGGCGTGGCCAGCCAAGAATTGAGCTGAGGTTTTGGATATGAATGAGGCAAGTGAATGCCAATACCTTAAAAAACACGGCCGGCTCATCTGAAAGTCAAATTTGATTGTCTTTTCCCACCTAACGTTCTGCATTGGCAAGTGGACACCGGTGAAGGGTGTCCAAGACTTTTTAACAAGTTTGGAATTTTTAAAGACTCCTTGGGAGACCATAAAGGCCAATCAGAAGTTATTTTTTCCCTTTGTGAAAAATGGCCTGAGGTTTCTAAATTATTGCAAAATACGGAATCAAATCTCTCGATTTTTTTTGTACGCTTGTGTTTCTCAACTATATACTTTTTTTTCCAGTTGGTCCTTCCCTTAAAATTATAAGTGGAGATCTGATGTCACCATTTTATGCTGATGCTGCATCTTATGGGGTAATTATACTATAAAAAAATTGAAATTAAAAACATAAACTTGAAAAAGAAAATCAAGAGGTGAAGGCCTCCTAGTGGTTCAGACTGATATTGACCAGATTGAAGGAAATTTGTGTTGGTGTTGTCCCACATCGGTTGTGGAAGGGGCTAGTGTTTGGTTTATAAGTGTGAGGGAAAGCCTCAACCTTTGAGCTAGCTTTTGGGTTGAGAGAGGCCCAAGTCCTCCTAACACTGCTCTGATACCAGTGTTACGGGTTGTCCCTGCCTCCGACCCATGGCCCGATGTGTGAGGGGGAGATTGTTGGTGTTGTCCCACATCGGTTGTGGAAGGGGCTAGTGTTTGGTTTATAAGTGTGAGGGAAAGCCTCAACCTTTGAGCTAGCTTTTTGGTTGAGAGAGGCCCAAGTCCTCCTAACAATTTGGACTCATCAACCAGTGCTCTTGCTGGCCAAACCGTACAGAACTTCGACGACATGCGGCATCTCGTGGATTCAGTGTAAGAAATGCGTTCGACAAGTTATTCCCTCGAGTACTGAGCTGAAAGACTAATTCAATTTGTTGTAGGCCCACCGTCGACCAACGCCACCCACTGACCACTCGCCTCCTGCTGCCAGATTTCGAAGGGAAAAAAAATGCACATAATAATATTTTCAAAAATATATATAAATTAATTTGAAAACATTATAAAAGTTTTTCATTAGATTTGTATTGCATGTGTGTTATTAATATCATTTTTTTTTTATAAATTATAAGAAACAAATATTCAATCATTTGGTTAAATATAGAATTGTATTAACTAATATTGGTCGGATCGGGAATAAGTTAAGTGTGGTTCAGATCGGGTACGGGTCATTAGATTTGTAATGTATGAAAATAAGTCAATATGAGTTGGACCATTTTCGACCAAACTCAAACCTGATCTGACCCACGTATTTGACACCTCTACTTCTAGGTCATCATGCTCATTTATCCCAAAAACGGAGCAAGAGAGAATAGTTTGCAATTGAATTAGAGATATAGAAGACCAAGTAACATCCTACTTATAGATCGATCCTATATTGCCAGAAAAATTGCCTACGAATACTCATCCTAGAAAAATGTAGGGTAAACCCAAGGCGAAGCTTGCTCATTTTTTTGGATTATAAAAAAAAACACATTAACACTTCCTGCAAAATTGATCGCAAAAGCTCAAAAGAAGATTTCTTTTCAGAATAAAATAGTTTGCTGTAATATACACTTCAAGGGAAAGAAAAGTTTTTCAAGAAGAATGATATTGTATGAAGAAACAAAAAGAAAGTAAATCTGAAATTCTTCTATTGGTTTCAGCATAGAGTAAAACAAGGACATATACAACTCATATTATGGCATATGGAATACCCGAAAGATCAATTATCTGGCCGTGGTTTAATTTGAATGAGGAGAGAACAGTTAGCATTACATAAAAGGTGAGTGGCAAGAAAGAAGAAAGGAGTAAACTTGCTATTTTAGAAGTAATGAAGGTAGTTAAAGAACAAGACATGATTGCCGTATTAGGTAAACAACTCGACAGAATGGGAATAAAACTAGGCAAGAGGCCGGAAAAAGAAGAACCGGAAACACCTAGAACAGATTCGAGAAAACAGATTGCTCATGGAGGGACCAAAGTTGTGCCCTTTTTTGAAGTTGAACCTCTGCCCCATCCTGACGATGTGCATATGGAATACCCGAAATATTAATTTGACGTTGTGCCCTTTCCTGAAATAGAAGCTGCACCTCGAAGGCTATTTCTTAGAATTGAAACTATACCCATTGCTCTGCCTCTTTCTGCAGGATCCCTTCCTGGGTTTGAAGCACGTCTGGTCCCACTTCCTCTGCCTGTTTTTGCGGGCACTTGGTCGGTCTCCACAGTTCTATCCCTCTTCACCTGGGCCAAGTTGAAATTCAACATAAGTTTAAGAACTGCACAATTAAGATGATGCAAATGTTGGGTACATACACAAGAAAGGTCTCCTTGATCCTCAACTTCAGTTTCAGCTTTCCAGGATATCTCATAATGCTTCAGCTTCTTCCGATATTCCACATTCACAGTTTTCCCTCCATCGACATTGCCACCGTGGCCATTCGTTCCGTCCCTCATTTGCCTCCTATTTGCCATGGCCTCGAAACATTCAGCATTGCGTTGCTCTGACTGGAAATCAGATGTAGAGTCTGAGTCTTCGTCAGGACCTGAATTTTCACACTCAGCCCTACCCTCATGGGCATACACATCAGTCTTCATTCCCCATTCCTCTCCAAACATCTCCCTAATCTGGTCATTGTGTTCTCCCTCACTGTCAACCCCTCCCTCAACGTACAAATGAATCAATCCTCTTTTAGATGCTAGTTGCACCATTCCCTTCACTTGCTCATCACTCTTGATCTCTATAAGCAAATCGTTGTGATCACCAGGTGTACTGTACCACATTCTCTTCAAACAAAAGCCGAAACCTTTCACGTGAGCAATCAATCCTTCATATGTCACTGAATCAGGGGCAACATCTTTGTTTTCCCTCGTAATACCACCAACATACTCAGACTCCTCGTTGACTTCTTTACTCCGAGGTGGAATGTGATTGTGAAGGGATGTTCCATCTGAGAGGTAACAACTTCAATGTGAGAGCCAAACAAACATGTACTGGATACATATCAAACCTCTTTGCATATTTACCCGAAATCCAATGCTGTACAGACATCATTCATTAATTGGAGACAAATTTAGAATCAAGTACTCGGATGTTCAGTGGAACATCAGTGTAAATAAGACATTCAAGTAATGGTTTTTGCCCCTTTGATTTGAGGATACTTACTACTGACTTTCTCACTAACCATCAAATCACGGATAGATAAGGTCGCTTATGAAACATTTTCTTTACATGTCTATAATTGCTCAATAATGAGGTCAAAACAAATTTAAAACTTTCTTTTTTTAATATTATAGTGATAACATTTAGCTTGACTAATTCTTAATTATACACAACATTCTACCAAGTCTACGTACTTCAAATAAGGCTTATCCACATTTTGAAAGGTATCTCTCCCAAGATTACTTTATTTATTGCAATGTTTACCAAAAAACAGTAGTCAAGGTGGTATAGTTAGTAATATTTCAAATCTCAGTCTCTCTTTGTAGGGTAACTGAGGAAAAAATCCCATCTTTTTGGTGTACAAATTCTAAAATGGAACTGGAATATACTGGAGAAGCTGGGAGATACTGGCAAGGCAGAAAAAGGAAGGGAGAATTGGGTTGGAGGATCTGTTGAGTTTAAACAGAGCTATGCTTGCTAAGCAATATAGGAGAATTGGTTCTTGTCCTGATACTTCATGCACGAAGTTTTATAAGGAATCTATTTCACTCATACAGACTTTTGGCACGCAGCAGAAAGGGCATCGAGCATCTATGCAATGGCAAAGTCTCGCTGTTCTAAATCCACATCCAGTTTTGTTTCTCTTTCTATTATTTATGTTATTACTTTAATGAATTTTCTCCATCTTATTTTCACTTTGATTGCATTAATCTGTTCTTTTTGGATAATTTTATCGTACTTCATCTACTACTTTCTTTTAATTTAAATTCTTTTGTAATTATAATACTACTAATGTGCTGCATTTTGGAACTAAAAATGAATTATTTTTTCTACTTTTCGAACGAAAAGTCCATAACCATGGGACACATAGTATGACTATTCGTTGAAGCAATATATGCGTTAATTTACTTTGAAATACTATTAAAAAAATGTAGTCATCTAGTCAAGCCCACTATATATGCATGCATCGGCAAAAGCAAAAAAATGTGTAACAGTTATTGATTAATGTGCAAGTGGATAGATTAGCTCTGAATCATATTTGCGTAAACATTCGAACATAATTATTCAAGAAAGAGGCAAAATAAACATTCTAGTCATTTTTACTCGACAGGTAGACAACAAACTCAGAGGAAATGGACCTTCATAATATCAAATATAGATAAGACATTGCTAACATAGACTTTGCTAACATAGCAGTCTTTGTGTGACTGTTAACACAGCATTCTTTGCGAGCCACGGATTCTTAAAAGTGTGAATCCACAACAATTTAAAATCAAATGTTATTTGTGTTTTTGCAGTAAAAAACAATCCGTTAGCATAATAATTACTCAAAAACTGTTACGTAATCAATTCTCTTTCTTTTTTTTTACGCAACTGTGATCGAATTATTTGCAATTAAATTCTCAACAGCTCATTAATGCACACGCCAAAAAAGGAAGTAAGGAAACAAATCAGCCCCCTAAGAGAAGAAACGAGAGAATCAGCTCACAATCGTCTCAATTTATACCACTCACCTTTTCCTTTCCTTTTCCTTTTCCTTTTCCTTTTCCTTTTCCTTGCTGCAAGATTCTTTGCTCGTCCTCCGAAACCTAATTTTTTTCCACCAAGCTGTGGCCTTTTTCCCGCCTTCAGTCTCTATCTGCGAAGCGCGAGAGCGGGAGAGGAGAGTAACATAGTTACGGCCCCACTAAAAAGTGGCAACTTTAAAAGGGCAGACATTATGTGGCTAAAGAAAGGAGGATATTTGGCCAAAAATGGAAGCAAAGCTCCCTTTAATACATTAGACTCTCCTTCAAATTTTATTCCTTCCTTCACTAGCACAAGAAGGAGTACATATTCATATTCCACTAGTGTTTAATTTCACGTATCATTTTATTTAGATACGAAGAAAATACAAGAACGCGTATTCCTCATCCATTTTTAATGTTCATTAAGAACTTTCTTCTTTCTTTTTAAAGTACTTAAGTAACTGCGTCTAGCTCTTTGAAGGCTTCGGAATGCTCAATAAAAGATATTAGGTCATATATTCCTGAAAATAATGGCTAAAGATATTTGGAAGTTCAGAATCATAATTTGCTCAATAGCTCAGCACTTGGAAAAAAAAATATCATATTACCCTCCTTCTTCACGGTAAATGTAAACTTCGAAAAGTTTAGATTACTTTCCACACTTTCATTTATGTTTCAGACATTACTTTTTCCATTTGTTTGACACTTAAATTGTTAATTGAAAATGCACAAATGCATTTTAAACAGAATAACATCTATTGCATGGTTTATGAGGTTAAGAAATATATAATGATGCACGGTTAGTAATATCAGTTAAGAAAATTCTATCAAAGTGAGCTAGTCCCTTTTGGATAACACTTAACGGCTAATGCAGCCTAAAAAAACTAATGGATTCAACATAAATCTTTTTTTTTTGGATAATTATCCAAAAAATTCTAAACATATCATCCATCGATCAATTCAGTCTTAAACTTTTCAATTGTGCCAATTTAGTTTATAAAGTCGATTCCCGCACGTCTAGTTATGTCAATGAAGAAGATATCGCACCTCATTTGACTTGGATTCATAGTTTGATGCATCCAAAAGGATCTCCTGTACATAGCGCAAAAAAGGCATTCCAGGTGGATCGCTCGGAGAAGAATCTTTGACAAAGTCTCCACACCCCTGTACTTCGACAAAGCATTCATCTGGTATATTTGCGCAAGATGGATCGATCCACCTTCTCAATGACGTGCATGCTATGAGCTTTAAGGATTTCAGAGACTCTAGATGCTCTAGGCCACTGACACCAGTAAGCTGGTTGCAGTGGTTCGATTTCCAATTTCTCCAGTTTCCTCATACAATCAAACCAATCTATTCTTACCAGAGATGCGCACCCGAAAACGAAGAAGGACTCCAGTTTTTCTGACGAAGTGAACGATATATCAAGTAGATCTGGACAAGATGACACGTGAGCTTGCTGTAGGTTTTCTGAAGAAATGGTTAATCTCTGGAGCACTACACAGCTCTCACAGTTAAGCTCTCCAGTCCGGGAAGTCTATCGAGTGGAATGTCATCAATTTCAACATAATAGAACTCCAAAATCGTCAAATTTCTTAATCTCAACCTGGGGGGAAGTAACTCTGCCCACCTGAAGCTAGAGCAGAATAAATCCAATCTCAGCAGAGAGGACGGAAGCAGGGCTTTTAGGTCTATGCGAGACAAAGAAGCCAACTCTGGAGGAGTTGTGAAGCTTGTTGATGAAGCATGTTGGTTGTCCTTGGGGGAAGCTCCGACAACTCTTGAATCTCATTACAATTTCTTAAGTTTAGTGAATGGAGGTGGTGAAGCATGTCGATATTCCTTGGAATTTGGCAGATTTGGGTGCTGTCTAAGTTTAGGATTCGAAAAGATGACAATTCTACAATTCCAACAGGAATTTCATCTGTCATTTCATCATGCCCCGAAGATCCAACTCTTCAAGAATTTCCGACACGCTGATGCCACTGGGTAACTGCCAAACATGATGCTCCAGAGAATATGATCCATTTTTTGGTGAGCCCACTATGCGTAATGATCTCAACTTTTCAATGAATTTGGGAAATTCCATCATCGTTTTGTCTGTAAGAAGAAAAGACTCAAGTTTAAGTAGTCCTTTCATGGAGGGCGGAAGTTTGGCTATGCCTGTTTTGATAAGTCTAACTCAATCAATGAGGTTAAATTTCCAAGTGAGCATGGAAGTTCTCTCAAACCAGAACATCCCCTCAATGACAAGCGCTTGAGCTTCACTAGTGCCCCCACTTCTTCGGGCAAACATGTAAGACCCTCACAATATTCAATCTCTAACTCGAACAACGATTCTAGATGCCCAACAAATCTTTCGATTCTCTTTATGCCGCTACATTGAGTAAGAGATAGAACCTTCAAATTCTGCGCGCTCTGTAAAAATGAATGGCAAGTCAAGTGTAAGAACCTTGCACATGATACATACTGGGACTTATCAGAATCAAATTAAGACATTGAATTTACCTTGATCAAGTCCCATGCTTTTGCATCTTCCGTGAAGCCAGTATCATGAAGTTTAAAAAACAACAAGATGATTCAAATACATGATGTCTCCCGTCAAATCCCAATTAGGAGAACGCCAAGAAATCCATCTCAACTTTGAACAACACTTCGCAAAGTCTGCAGCATAAGTTCCATTGCTTAACTTGAGGAGTCTTAAGTTTCGTAACCTTTCAAACTCTTCATTTGTGATCTCTATGGAGTAATTCAGTCCATCTATCTCGATCGCATGAACCTTGTCCTTATCCTGCAAGTGAAATTTTGCAATGATGGGAAGAAGTTTGTAAACTTTTTAACTACTATTTTTACGACTCGAATGGGCAGGAAAAAAAAAATAATAGAGATCCTAAAGAAAAAGGAATCTTTAATTATAGGATATACAACTTGTATTTGAGATGGGGACATTTCTTACTTACCTTTTTGGTTCTTATGCTTTCGATGGCCTCTTGTGCAACCCACAATCTACTCCGCTCTCCAGGATCAGAATTTTCTTCACGGACAATTTGCCTTCCCAGCTCTATGAGGTGATTATGCATCGAGAACGTATCATTATCTGACACCTTTATCAAACATCTCTCGATAAGGACTTGAATTCCAATTGTGGGAAAAAATTTACAATCAGCCCACATGTAAGTTGCATCTGTCTTCTTCTCATTGGAAAAAAAACATGCTATGTCAAGAAAATTTGTTTTTGTTCATCATCTAGGCCATCATAGCTAATTCTCAACGTCTTTAGAATGTCTCCGCCAAGTTTTTCACTTAATTTATACAAACTCTCTTTCCAAAAATCATGATCTCTTCCCTTAAGTGACGAACCTGTCACTTCTATAGCCAAGGGAAGCCCTTCCATAAGTGAAACAATTTCACTTGAAATCGAATGATAACCATCCAAGGGAAAGTCTCTACCAAAGGCATGCCGACAAAAAGCCGAAGTGCATGAACATCATCTAGCTTTAGCATCTCATACGGTTGAATTTCACCTTTAAATCTCCCACCTTGCAAACAAATTTGTTTCCGTTGTAATGATTATCCTAGATCCTATACGTAAATTGGCATTTCCTATTAGTTTCTTGATGTGCTCTTCATTATCAACATCATCCAGAACCACAAGGACCTTCTTCTTGCAGAGTGCTTCTCCAATGGTCCCGTTCCTTGGTCACTATCCTTCACTTTTTCTACAGATTTGGAACCAACAATGCCAGATAGTAATTCCTCCTGCAACTGGACTATGCCCCCCTTGGTTGACTTTCTCGAACATTGTCAAGGAAGCTACAACACTTTCCAAAGTGGGAACATAATTTATTGAAGACGACCTTGGCGAGAGTTGTTTTACCCAAACCACCCATTCCGTAAATTCCAATAAGCCGCACATCTTTATGCTTGACATCTAATAACTCTATCAAGTTTTTTACCTGATCATCAAGTCCAGCTAAATGTTCGGCAGTAATTTTTGTTTAATCCTCAGCTCCTCCAAAACCTTTTCAACAACCATTTTGACAATCGTTGCTTGGCTGCCATGCATAAAAGCGATTTCATTAGTTGACTAGATTTAAATACTCATGCATCCCCCGTTTCGTCGTCAAAATCTTGAAAAGATTGTAGTACATCACATACTATGTCTACCTACATTGAAAAGTCAGTATAGGCTAATTTAGTAAAATATACATGATATGTTTTTCATATATGATAAAGAAATTTCTGAAGACTATAGTATTGGTTTACACGATGGAAAAGTTACCAAGTGGCTATTATATCGTGTATAAGTAAAATTTCAGTATGTAGGCAAGCCTATGAAAAATTTCTTCACTCGTGATAGGAGAATCATGAACCGAGATAGTGTAGACAAATGCAATGTTATCCATGGAACGCTGCAGTTTGGTGAACTAATATATAATCCTGAATCCTGAACTTATGCATGTAAGTCTTCTATGGATCTGATTATGTCAACTATAATGGCATTTAAAGAGCTGTGTCACATTAACATTCATTCAAAGTTGAAGAGGCCACCAAGGCTTTTGCTTGCACCTTTCCTGATTCATAGAGTAAGTAGGATAAGTCATTATTTCAGAATCTACCTATTTAGGGTGGACTTCCTTGTCAATATAAAAACAAAACGGAGAGGCCATGTCAGTCTGCTTTCCATTAACTCCATCTTTTGGTTAAAAATTCTAGATTCTCAAGCGACGTGTTGGTCACATCCGACTATATAACCCAAGAGCATAAGAGATTGCCAACTTCAAAGTGTGCAAAAACAGCTCATTTACTCTGGGTAACGTAATGGGCAGCCCACAATGCTATAACAATACCTACTAGATGTTAATTCACCATATGTTCTATTTAAATTTATCAATTGACAGCCAAATTATGTGTGTTATTCATGAATGGTGATGTGCGAATGAGCCATGTGGCCCAGTATTCATTTCCACCTTTATTACTTTGGATTAGGCTAGATAGGTGATTACTATATCGAGGCTATAAAAACACATACTTGGTGTGAATCCCCATATGTTATACTTGTTTGGGTAGGGATCTTAGAAAAGCTCCAAATATTTTCTGTTAAGAAATATAAGAAAGAAATCATTGACAGGGTAACCATTTATTCATTAAAACTGAAAAAGAAAAAATAGGTAGGCATCTTTAAAAAGTTTTACCTTTGGTCCTTTTTCACCTTCCATCCCTTGATTCATCGACTTTCGCAAGAGCCTCTCTCCATGCCTCACTTCCTTAGGAGACTCCTTCTTGTGCCTCAAAAAGTCTTCAATGTGCCGTTCGGTCTTAAGCTTAATATCATCAGGTTCCACATGAAAAAAAATGGGAAGAACACTTTTTTGACCCTCAACCTGGACAAGTTGTGTCTTATGTGCACAAGCTCACGAAGGCACCATTTACTAGAAGCATAAGTTGGAGAGAAGATGGGTATGTAGATTATGGAGTTGTCGATAGCACGCAGAATGTTTTCACCAATCACTTCGCCGACGCGGAGTTCATCTTCGTCCCTGAATACGCGGACTCCGACATCTTCAAGCCATGGTAGAGGAAGTCGGTGAATCATTACGAGTGTCGGGTCCTCTGAAACTTAGGAACACTTGGTACTCGCCTTCTAATTCGCATTCAGCATCAATACTTGTTCCGATCTCCGAGTTTGCCATAGCTAGGAAGCTTATTACTTCCGGATATCTCTCTCCCCTAAAGAGAACAAAAAAAAAAAAAAAAGATAGTGGGGCGGGCCAAGATAAGAAATGAGCTGAGGTTTTGGATAGAACCAGGCAAGTGAGTGCCAATACCTAAAAACTAGGCCGGCTCACTTTAAAGTCAAACATGGTTGTCTAGTCCCCTAACATTCTGCATTAGCAAGTGGACACCGGTGGAGGTGTCCAAAACATTACAAGTCTGGAAATTTTTAAAGACACCTTGGGAGACCATAATGGCCAATCAGAAATTTTTTGTTTGGGATGCTGACCATTAGATGCTGATGTTGCACCTATGAGGCAATTATAATATATAAATCTCTTTTCAAAATTTAATAAAAGATAAAAATATGGAAGAACAAAAAATCCTCAAGAAAAAAAAAAACAAAGAAAAGAACAATAGGAGACGGGGAAGGATAGTGTTGTCAGGGGGCAAGGGCTGCGGCTGCGTTCAGATCTTCAGCAAAGGGGGCGGTCCACACGCAGATCGCAGAGGACCATCTCTCACTTCTCCAAAAGCTTCCTGGCTGAGTTGGGGAGGACCAAGGTGAGCGAAGATGCAATCTTATTATTGTTGACAAAACTAAAAGATCCCACACGCATTTCTCTTGATTCTAGTGAATTAATTTGGTTATTACAGAACGAAATCGTCAATACAAAAGAAAAAGAAATTCTGGTCTGGTGTGAAAGAAGGAACAGAGTTGGCCAGCTCATTTTAAAATCAAATTTAATCGTCTATTTCCAACCTAACGTTCTGCAGCAGCAAGTGGACACCAGTGAAGATGTCCAAAACTTTAACCAAGTTCTGGATATTTTCAAAGATTCTCGGGAGACCATAAAGGCCAATCAGAATCTCTTCTTTTTTCTTTTTTATTGTCTGAAAATAAGGTATCATGTGCCTAAATGTGTTTTTTTCTATTTCCAACCTAACGTCTTGCAGCAGCAAGAGGACCGAAGCGAGAGAAGAGTGCAGTCGTCTATTATACGCAAAACTAAAAGGAGACAAATGTAAAAGTTTCATGCCTTCTTAGCAGCATTGTCGTCCAAAAAAACACGAAAACCTACAACCCTTAAATGACCTTATCTTGTACTTCTCGTACATAAGAAAGCGCCTAACTAATTCGCTTTAGTCGTCGACGTCCTCGTTATTGCTCGCCTCCCACA